>UZAN01000097.1:0-15797 GCA_900618425.1 Echinostoma caproni | reverse complement strand
CAGTTTACGGCCATTTTTACTCTTCATATGACCAAATTAACTATATTATTTCTACCAGTGTTCACTTCTACCGACCACTATAAATCGATGAACTCACATTTCCATACACGAACTATAATGTGATTTCCCCTAAAACATAATGGATATCGATATTATGGAACAGGAATCAATGAAACACTATTAAGGCAAAAAGAATTTTAAAGAAAAACCACAAATAATCATTTAAAGACCGTTAGTCAATTGATTTGTACATTATTTTGCTTCTTGTCTCTTAATCTATATTATTGAATCCCCTTGTGATTTGTACCAACGGATCGTGCATTTGACACTGTGTTCCAACATATTCCCTACTCAAACAATCATTCGAATACAAATTAAAAATGCCACACCTTTTGCCGTGTTATATCTACTCATGGTAAGTGAGCTGTTTTCATTTCATCCATTTTCTCAACTATTTATTTAGGCACAATAATAATAATAATAATAATAATAATACTGACGAATAAAAAAGAATCGACATACGGCAATTTGTGAATCACACTCGGTCCCAGACTGTTGCGAGGATTAAAGCAACACTCCCGGCATGGATAACGCATTGATAACACCCAGTGATGATGATAATAATAAAAGGATCACGCCTGTGTGCGAGCATGAGCCGTGTGTTTATGATCAGATTATCGATTACTATTCCTCTGAATCACGTGATCCACTTGTATAACCTCTCCAAGACCGAGAGACAAATATATGGATCTGCTGAAAAATCATACACAATCGCACACACACACACACACACACACACACACACACACACTTAAGCGTGCTCACATGCATCCACACATGCACAGACGTTTGCTCGTGCGTGTACACAAACAAGGTGCACAGCGAAGCAGAATGAAAGCATACACGCACACATGTGGTTGCACTCATTCATCATGTTACACCCTCGGGACGGGAGTGGTCTGAGCGACTTGAAGGTTGTGATTGATGGAAACCCAGTCAGCATGCACCAGGCATCATGATTCAATGACCTTGAGATACCGTAACAGCCAATCGCTTCCACACCTATGAGTGAGAATGAAGGTATCAATGATGGCTTTTACCGTGCGTCTCGAGGATCTATTTAGAATCGAGTAAACATAGTTACGACAGGGCCGGGATAGTAGTTCTGAGTGATGGACTTCACTTTGTAAAGATTATTTTGATACGGAGTGAGACAAAGGCAACCCAGAAATAGGGGAATGCGAATTGTATGTTTATGAATTAGTATTTTTCGGTACGCATGCATTTCCAAGCACGTTGAACGTGAATAGAACACTTACTGAACTTTATGAGGCAAAATTTTCAGCCATTTGCGATTAGTAGCTATGGCCTCAATTCATCACTGCATCCCACCCGAATGACGCTCACTTGAGTTGAGTCGTTGGATGTTAATCTGTTATTTGCAGCGCTGAAGGTGTTTTCAATTTTTCTGTTAAGACATCGAAGTAGGAGGATCTCGCTCACGGCATCGCCTTTGAATCGCCAACTGATGAACAAGTCTTCCTTTCTCACATTTTGCATGGGGGTTTTCGGTATTTGTTAAATCGGACTCGAGGTAGTCCCACGATCCATATTCAAAACAAGAATAAACTGTCGACACTGACCTCATCAATGATTGTATACTGTTTCAGATGCGTTTGTGGCGCATCTGGTGTTGGTCAAACGACATGACAGCTGCTTACCCGGATCAAAGAGCATTACCCATGTTCCTTAAGACTAGGACAGACTGGGTCAATAAACAGCTTCATCCTAGCCAACTTATTAAACCCTGGACATTAAATAAATCCGGACGTCTCCTTCAGAGTTGTTTATCGTGTGCTCCACATCAAGTGTAAGGGTGTTCAACTGCGCTCTCTAGGAATAGCCGAAACGATCGGGGTAAGAAAGTTAATCTGTGACCTCTGTGACCAAAGCGTTTGGTCCAGTCACTCCAACTTCCATGGCCCATGATCGATCAGGCGGGAGTATGTCCGCCGTCCAGTCACCCTGAAGCTGTAAAGTAGTTAAACCAGTCAAATGACAAATGCCAGTTGACCATGACAAACTCTTACCCATGATTGTTGGTGTTGTGTCTAACTGTCTGATCTGTTTCCTAGGCTTACCTGTCAAATCTGTAAAAGGCTTGAGATGGAATTACTGAAAAGCAATTGTTTCGCCAAATTGTATTTGTTCTAAATGCTATGTTGGGTATCGATCTTCCAGATATGACATACGAATATCGTCAAACAGTCAGACTACAGTTCGCGATCACTCACATTTATGAATACCTGAACAAACCTAAAGGCACGTTCATATTTTGAGGACAATACGAGTATAAAGTGATCTAATCGCGTACATCTGAAAACGATCGATCTCGGTTGTAATCAATTCCTTGAAGGTCCGAATTGACAAACTTCTCGCTGTTCCACTTACCGGTAGGTCAACAAACAGTTTGGGTACACTATCACAATTATTCCGAACCGACAAGATGCTGCTGATACCGAATGCTTGCATCGATTCTCATATGCCCACGAAGAACAATGTTCAACTAAGTACTGATCAGATGGTACCATAGTTGTGTCACATGAATTCCACTTCTTACCGGAATCGTTTTCTCTACACACCCACTGTTTTACTCAATGTGGTCCTTGTCGTCTCGTTCTGAGACTAAAGTCTCTGCATTTTCCAATCTGAATGCTTATCAATCAGATGTTGATTGGTTCGAAATTGTACGCATCCAGACACGATTACTGATTGAACTATTTTCGAGCTGCTTTAAAAACCTCGGCCATCATGAATGAAATGTACAATTCTGTTCAGGAACATTTCTATCCATTTCCGTGCTGATCAGTAGCATCGGATACATCAATAATTGGGACTAAAACTGTCATGGGGAAAATAAAATAAAATCGCATCACAGATTACGGAAAACGATTTCATCATGAGATTGGCCATCGGATTCATCACGATCACATAATTACAAGAGAGAGATGGAGAATTTGATTTGCTTAGATGATTAGTTTGTCACGCAAATGACGCCTGAGCGGAAAAGCTAAGAAGCACTGGACAGATGTTTCGACCTGGTTGGGTCTTATCAGTAGTGCGAATCCATTAACCCAACAGGTGAAAACAGCTGCCCAGTGCTTCCTTGCTTTTCAGCTTAGGGCTCATTTACAAGAAGCATTAATCATCTGATCACATAATTGCATGTCCACTCACCTGATCATCGGGGTTGCTCGTGGTACGATGTATGTGCAGGGAGATGGGCTACTGAAGATTAAGTGCACTATCAGGTGGTTTTACGGGAGGGATTCATGAACACCACCCTGCGTGGCTGAACACCGGAAAGATTAAGTTGCAATGGTTTAATATCTAGCTAAAGCAAATCACACTGTGGATTGTGACCGAGGCCTTCCAACCCTCGTAAAAAGTGCGTGATCGATTATCGACGCAGGGTAGTATCAAAAGCGGTGGGTATACTTCTGCACTACCCATCTCTGCGTACCCAAAAACAATTTGTACGAGCATTAAAGCTCTCCTGGCCAATCACTCCCCCCACACACTATTACGTGTTGTCTCCATGACCAAATGAGTGGACAAACAACTATTTGATCATGGTGAATCCGATTTCCGGTCTCATGATGAAATCGTTCGTAGTGATCTGTGATGTGATGTGATTTTATTTTCTCAAGAGAACTTTATTCCCAAGTAGTGATATATATTGAGATGTATTGGCATGAATAGGAAGCTCTGTAAATGAGCTTGCTCGCTGCTGTTGTTTTGTTTGAAATGTGCTCTGTGGAACTATTACGACAATATCATTTACTTTGATTTGAACCATCAAACCGGACTCTATCTTAACTCGCATTCACTGGTTCACCCAAGTAATGGTACACATTTGGGGTGCTCAAGTGTAAAGTTTCGCTCTAATTAGAGCTCAGCAATTGTGCTATGCACCAAGTTCCGGGCTATGAACCCCTGATGCATTGCCTGGAAGTTGTACACGATACCAGGTTGTGAGCTGACACATCACTTGCACAGATTCGCACTGCGCTGGTTCCAGAGTTCAAATATTAGTGGATATGTATTGCTGGTGAGCTCTGATGAATATGAAAGGCGTATCTTGTGCTTTCACAGTGAGTGGTTGCTTGAATGATTTCAGTGCTGTGCATGAAAGTGCTGTTTGAGAGACAACCACCCCAAATTAATATCATTTACCCAAAGTGACTACTCATAAGTAGATGTGATTCAATAATAACAATCTTTCATTCGCGAGGGACAGGAATATCTCACTTATCGACAACAAAAATAAGATTTATGGATAAATCAGTAAATGAATAAAAGTACTTTGCTTCCTTTTTAATTTTTCGAATGCACAAATGTACAACTAACTTCCAGGAAGGTGTCCACTGCTATACGAAAGCTGGTGAACAGTTAAACAAACTTGGTGTTAAATAGTGGCACCACGAAAATGGTTTTCCCAAATACGCAGCTCAGAGGTATACAATCGCAGTGAATATATAATGTTGGCCTATCTAAAATCCCAAGTTCCTATCTGAGATGGAATACTAATAGCTATGAAAAAACTATCGTATGTTATTTATCTGCTTTCCCCTGGACAAACAGGACAATGTTTCGCTCACGAGCGACTCAACGGCTGATTACCTTATGGTAAGGATTGGCACGCTGTGTGAAATATGTGCCTCCTCAAGACATGTTATCTATTAAGTGTTTTGTTAATCGTATGGGATTGATTCATCTTATCGAAATACTGCAGAACTGCCAAAAATACGAATTTCTCAAGGCTCCACACATCCGGGCGATTTGCGGTGGAGCATTTTATCCTGACAAAGAGATGGCATTTGATGTGTCACACTTCACTCTAAAATATTAAATGCACTTCCACTTTCTCCATAACCCTGAACACCATATTGGCCTTTCACTCGACCTCTGATTTAGAAAGGCGATCCTTTTGAACCAATCGCGAAAAATCCAAGTAAACATCAATTTGTATTCATGAATGAATGAAACAAGTGGGATTCGAACCCGGGCAAAAGGTATTGTTAATTCAAAGTGATGAACTCCAATAGCTTGATGCACGAGAATACTACATGTTATCGCCGGATAACCCCTGTCTTTATTCCCTAGTTGTAAATTTGACCAGACTTTGCTTCACTTTTTGCTGGTCATGAATTTCGTTGCATGAACCAGGTTCAATTTTCTTTTGCCGATGTAATCGTCAAATGCAATTACAGTGTCTAATGACAATAGATTCATTGAATATTCACGATCAATCAATATCAACCGGGAGAAACTAGCTATTCAATGTTTCCAGTTCTTCTCAGTGATGAGAACCACCGTTTTCTGTAGTAAATTTTGAATCACATCAGTAGAATGATTGATCAACTTATTACAATAACAAAAGCAATTTAATCACCATAGTTTAAGATACATATTCAAGTTATACCGGGTTCATTATGTTATTCCAAACTTAACATTCAACTACCCACTATGTGCAAGATGGTTGAGACCAAATCTGTCTCACATTCCAATGGTAAGGAAGGAGTAAGCTACAACCTAAGCGCGACCGTTCCCCCAGTTCCATTTCAAAATGGTCACGAATATGGGATCCTTAGGCAGATGGAAATTTCACAATCTTCTCATGAATAATCTAAGTAGGAAAACGTTTGAACCAGTATTATTGAGTTTTAACGGTTTATCATGTGAATTTGTGCCACGCCTTTAACAAAAATCCCCGGATGAGCAGAAAGAATTCATAAAATCTGTGCTTTGCACAACTGTGTGAATAAAACGTGATGATAGCATTGCTTTCTTTTAATTTGAGCACAGGTCGTATGGGATCAGGTTTTCGGTGAATCCATTCTCAAGCTGATGTAGCTAAGTAACTCCGCAGGTATTCATGTGCTTATCAGAGGCGGGTTATTCTTGTTCTGGCCTTGGATGACCAGCAATATGGAGAACACGCCCTTGAGTTTGCCAGAAAAGTGAAGGTTTGCTTACCTGCAGTACCCTATAAACGACCAATTCCTTCGACTTATTGACCTCCTCAGACCAATAATTTGATTACACTCTTGATTCAGGTATTATTTTTGTTCTAACAGACCTGTAAGGATCAATAGGTGTTTCTGAACACTGATTTCTCGAATGAGTCTTTGTATAATACGTTATCATTGGCCACCCTGAGGTTTGAAACCAAGCACCAATAGTTGATATTTTACTGCATCGCATTCACATTATTATTTGCCAAAAATGATGATGATTGTGAAATGACGAAATCTATGTTTTAGGGATAAACTGAGTGATGTTCCGTTAAGTGTGCTGGCACAAAATACGAGTTTCGTGGAACTTTTTCAAAATTCGATGACTTCACTAATCTTCACCAATTCTTCATTGTCAAATGAGAAGGCATATTTTACACCCAAGGTGCGATTTTCTCAAGTTTTTCTGCTTTTATTCGGAATTTCATGGATAATGACATAAGCAATAGTGTACACCCGTCGCTTTTGCATTTCCCTAAACATTCCTGTCAGTGAGGTATAAAGTGCCTAGATGGAAGGCACTCGCATAAATGATTCATTACAATTTACAGGAAACATAACACTGGATTTCCGGACAGGCTGGTTTTGACGTAGTAGCATTTATTTCAGGATTCACAACACAACAGGGGGTAAAAGAGTGAAACCAATTGATCGGTTCTTTTTATTATATTTTGCTGCTCCACTGCGATCGGCATGATTTGCCCGTTTGTTGCTTAGAAACCGCAACGGATCTGACTTATTGTATCAAGGTCACTTAGGTAAACGGGGTTGTCAGCCACACATTGCCCGGCCTGAAGCATGGCCAGTACACTTTCTCTGTAGACTGGATTCAGATTGATGATATCCCGAATAGTTTTTACAATTTCAGCACTTAATGCCTTCATCTCTTGTGTGGTCTCATACGGGTCGTGATAGATATTAATCGTCTGGGCCATGAGGACCGGTGACGGAGGCATACTCGGATGATTATCTAACAGCACATCCACATCCGAGGCGGGTTTGGTAACATCTGGCTCGGTAGCCGACGCTCCTTCGCCTTCTCGCTGCATTATGACAGAAAAGAACTACAGTAGTTTAACCGGAATATGCTCAACGCACTCTTAAATTTTTAACAGCAGCAGATATTCAAACCAACCAAGTCGTAACTCATTCTTATTTATCTCTGATTTATATAACGTTCTCGTTTCATCTGCCCTAATTCGGTAATCACCATAATACTGATTTAATTAACTTTTTTCCGAATGCTTTCATGCAGATTCCTCTTCGGGTATTCGACTGCTGGGTGCCTTATTCGTTGGAAAAACGGGGAATTAATAAATACCAGATAGGATAGGTAGTATAATTTCTACAACACGTTAGGTTAGAGGGCTAAAAGAAATAAAATACACTATTGGTTGTTGCTGTTTCCGCTATGTTTTATTGTCCCTTTTCTGGTTGTCCAAAAGCTGGTCGATTAGAAAAAGTTATTTTCGCCTATCTTCTCAAACACTTCCCGATCAAAGACTACGATCTAAACAAATTTTGGTGGCGATTCAACGATTCAACCATTTTCGTTATTCGTATTCAAATACGGATAAGCTTTCTCTTCGGCACAAGTTACAATTTTTTCATGTATTGTTTTACTACTCATGAGTAGGGAGAATATCGTGAATTCAACTTGTTCAAAAGCTACCGCGTGTGGTTTTCGAACCTATGTAATATACCACGATTTGTCATTTTCCAGTTAAACCATTTCCAAATATGCTAACATTTTTCTGGATAATCCATTTGTTATCACCAAAGTAATTGATCATGACATTCTTTACTGATACTTGTTGAAATAATCCCACAGAGCACATTTCAAACAAAACAACAAAGTGGCAAACAAGCTCATTTTCAGAGACCCATATTCATGCCAATACATCTCAATATATCACTACTTGAGAATAAAATTGTCATTGAAAAGTAAAACAAAATAAAAACACAGATTACTAAAACTGATTTCATCGTGAGACCGGAAATCGGGTTAACCACGATCACATGTTTGTTTGTCCACCCATCCTACTATCGAGATTACTCATGATGCGATTTGTATGGGGGAAGCTTTAGCGCTTGCACAAATTGTTTTTGGACACACAGAGGGGAGTTGTGCAGACGAATGCCCACCGCTTCTGCCGTAGCCAACATCCGACAACGAACCTGCCTCGATAATCGCCCACGAACTTTGTACAGGAGTCGGAAAGCCTCGCACACGTTCAGGGTATGATTTGTTTCAGCTAGGTGTGAAACCACTGCACTGGTGAATGACTTAATCGTTCCGGTGTTCAGCCACGCGGGGTGGTGTTCATGAATCCGTTCGGACAATCGTCTGACCGTTCGGCCTAGGTACGTTGTTCCACAGGAACAAGTAAATGAGTATACACAGAATGAGACCGCAGAGTCTCTCCTTCAGTCGCAAACACACAATTGGCCTGGACGTGAACAACACACGAAGCTTAGATGCATAGAAAGTCTTATCGATTGCGTCGGATAATCTTCTTTGTATAATCTCGGCTGATGTGTCCCCTTTGAACGGTAAAGAAATATACACGGATTTTTTCTTAACCTCAGTGTTTTGTACAGAGGTTTCCCTGCACTGAATCATCTTGTTGACTAAACGCTCCGGATACCCATTAGGTGCAAAGATGGATTTTACAGTACGAAGCTCTTCTTCTAGCGTGTCCTCACTACAGATCTTTCTTGCCCTATTCCCAAGTAGTGATATACATTGAGATGTATTGGCATGAATACGAATCTCTGAAAACGAGCTTGTTCGCCATTCTGTTACTGATAATTATTACTTAGATAAAAATACCTAATTTAGAGGGAATAGGAGCCAGTCAGTGACAGCCACGTAATACGACGTCGTGCCAAGGCAAGGTGGTTGTGGTTAGGTATGAATTCGTGAAACATTGAAACTTGTGCATGTAAACTTTGCTGAAATAGGATAAGCAATGTTTTTTTAATCCCACAAAAAGAGCATTAGATGAATCTCGTACATTTTGGTTCGCTAGTTTGGCACAATCGACATACTCAGGATCTCGTTTAGAAAACTACTATATAGCCCAACGTTCTTAGCCAGTTTAAAACAGACAAGCGCCAAATGTCTGTGAAGGAACCGTCTCACAGTGCACCGTAACGGTATAATACAAATTCACTGTCGTGTTTAATGTTTTTGAAATGAAAGAATAATTTGAAAATACTACATCTACCGAATTGGAGTGCTACATATTTTGCTCGGTGCCAGGGAAATTTGAAAAAATAGCCGAGAAACTATCAAAATTATAAACCTTCGAGGAAATAAAAATTTCTAGAGACTGCGCTGGGTATTTGCCTTCTACAAAGGCCCTAGTTACTTATAATAGATCCCAAACAATTAGCTGGCTAAATGGAACTTCACTAGAATTGACAGCTAAATCTGAGCTGTGGTCAGTTCTGTGTAAATTCCGTTTAATGCGGCGTTTAACGAGCAGAGCATACCAGTTAAAATAAAGCTGATGAACGTGTTTCATCAACAGCGAACAGTTTGGTACCAGTGAGCGGTTATTTCTCATTTTTAGCGTTACGCCATAGAGGAGATTATAATATGAACATGTCTAATCTAATTTGACTTTGGTTGTTTAGCCTTCAATGGGAATCCTGATAAATGTCAGATTCACACATCACCATCAGAAAAGATGTGGAAGTCGCACTGATGAGGTTGTCTAGCTTGGCCACGAAACGTCTGCGAACAACACTTCCAGCTCGAAGAACTCACTAGCACCAACACTCCAATCAGAATTTTCGCATACTGTTACCTATGATTTGAGAAATGACCACATAACAAAAACAAGTAGATGCGCGTTTTAGTTTCACGGGGTAACTTTGACCCACTTCTGATGTTTGAACATATATATATATATATATATATATAATAAGTAGTATGTGAACGACTGGACAAAATTTCCCTGGACGCAAACGACCATCCATGAGAACAACACAATACACATTCTTAATAAGTGAATACTGTATTTATTTTTTCCCTAGACATGCCACAAACAGTACATATAATAAATATATGAAAGGAGGAGCAATTGTTAATCCGAAAATTCCATACAAATACCTCAGTGTGAGATTTTCCATCATCAGGAAGAGAAACAGCAGTCCAATCAGATGTAAACTGATGGCTATTGGAAAGAGGTAATAGGTAATGAACGTCAAGGATAATGTCATGAGCATTGAGGCCGATATTTCTAATAAAACAGTTCATTTAATGGTGAAACTAAGCTAGACAGATCTGACACAGGCGTGCACTGATCACATGGACTGGCATACAGTTGATACCAAACGTACTACTTCGAAATCGAACAAGTGTCATCGAGCAAACTGAATATAAGCAAAAATAGCTGTGAAACAGGGTGTACTTGGAGTGAAAAAACATCAGCAGAGATTTAACACGCTCACGAAATCAGAAAGAATCACAAAATTGAAATCGGACTTCAGCGGTCTTTAAATGAGCGATCAGTCGGTACCAAATCCACCAACGAATCACTCCACTGGATGCAAACGAGAACCTTGGAAAGCTGTTCCGTCTAATCCGTGTCGTAGCAGGAAAACGACATACATCGGAATCCCTGTTGCGCGGCACCACAGGCCACCTTATTCGGGGAACTGAGCAAGAAATGTAAAGTTGGGTGGGGTGCTCAACCGCCCATCAAACCAAGCTGGCTCTTTACATGTGTCAAGCAGTTCGGAAGCTCATGAAGTCAATTGTGACCCACCTAGTACGACAGAAATCATCAATGCAGTCACTTTTCTGAAAAAAACAGGAAATCCCGTGAAGAAGACGGGATACGACCAGAGTTATTCAAAGCTTGCTCACCAACTCTGATCAATCCGCTGCATTCTCCTTCCCATACCATTTGGGAAAGAGAGGTTTTGCCGAGAGATTGGACCGTTTCAATTTCAGTCCCGGTCCCAAAATATGGTGGCAGACCTAGATGCGAAAATTACAGGAGTATTAGCTTCATTGATATTTGGGGCCAAATATTTTGCAGCGATACTGCTTAATAGCTTCACAGTCGTCAGAAATATCCGCATTCGCCCGAACCAAGGGGGGTTTCTCCATGAAAGAGGCCGTATTGAACGAATCTTCACTCTCCGTAGAATTCTGGAATACCACTACAAGTTCCAATAGCCTACCACATCAAGTATCATTGACTTTCACGCTGCGTTTGACTCTGTCGACAGAAAATTCTTGTAGTGCCTATTGCGGTCCGACGGGAAGCCTGAGCGGTTCTTCAGACTTTTAAAGTCATACTACTCAGGAACCCAGACACGCGTCCGTACCTGTGGAGAAAAATCAACTGAGTTTACCCTAAGCTCTGGAGTTAGGCAAGATTTTCCCCTATCGCCGGTGTTATTAAATTACGCCGGAGATTGGATAATGCGACACTCACTCATCGACTACCCTGGAGTGCAGCTTGGCGCAGGTACATGGATTGCGAACCTTTGTGTTTGCGAATGATGTCCTTGTACTTGGAGACAGCATGAACAACCTCCAGCCTGTTGTCAGTCGTATAAATCAGTTTGCTTAGTCCATTGAGCTAGAGATCAACATGTCGAAAACGAAGACATTTTCGACCGAAACTTCTACCATCACACAACCCCTCTGGATTAACGGGAAGCTTGTCGAATCAACCGAAGTTTTCAAGTATCTTGGCTCTGCGATAAGACCAAACGGCCAGGCTAAGGATGAAATCCAACTCCGTGTAGACGGAGCTAGAATAGCCTTCCTACAACTCCTACAAACTGTTGTGAAATCGACGCGAAATAAGCTTAAACACCAAGCTTCAGGCTTATCAGGTTTCCATTCACCCCATCCTCACTTATGGTTATGAAACCTGGCCGCTAAAAGTACAAGATGCAAGGAAGCTTGGAGTCTTTGATCAGTGGTGCCTATACCGCATCTAGAAAGTAGACTGAACAGATCGGATTTCCACTGATGAGGCTCGATGGTACTGCTTGAACATTGACAGACTTGCAAAAATGCTACTAGTTGTTTGGCCATGTGCTCCAAAGGCCCGACATTCAACTCTCGCGACAAACTGTAGCCCCCGTAACGTGCCGTGGATGGCGTCAACTGAAGACCTGGAGTAGTACGATCAAGGCGGATTTGGAATTACTGGGCCTTCAATCGGTATATGGAATTCGTAACTGGAACCAGAACTGGGTTTCACACTGCATGAGCCTTGCATGGGCCGCCAGCATGAGAGACATCCAAGAAGCCGAATCATCCTCCAGAATGAGTTAGTCGATCAAAAGTAAGCAGAAGTAAGTAAACGGAATCGGTTTGAAATGTATTGACTAGCAACAAACTGTTAGATTCATTTGACCCACTTCATCTTAAGTTGGCTCAAGGTAAATGAAAATCAGTCAATTTGAGATATTAATGCTACTTTGTATTGATTCCTGATCTACATATGAGGCATTGATCTTCCTAAACATTCCCTAACTGTACCCATGTTAACTGTGCGTGTGGCCGGCGTTTTAACATCTGTAACCGAAATTACTAAACCGGGTGAGAAAATCAAAACGAGTATACAGCATTGAAGCTACAAGCAACGATAATTATCACTGTGTTGCACAAGTTGGTCAATCTCTTCTTTCACAATCACCACACCCTAGCAGCGAGAAAACCAACGCAAGAATTGACCACGTCACGTTACCACTGCTACCTGGTTGTGACATTCGAACTTCAATCATTGCACTCGAGAAACGAATCATTCAAAAAAACCTAACAGTTTACTTCGTTAAATTAGATAATATTATAAAAATATTTCAATCGGTAATCAATGAATGTCATCGAATGACATCAAAACATTTTTTTCCCACAGTCAATCACTTAAAAAGGATACAGTACAGAAAATATCTCATCCACAGCTTTTTGTCCCAAGTGGTTGTGATGTAGAGACAGAGGAAAAATTCCACCGATAACACAACAATTGAAGCGATCAGGATTCCCATGGAACTGGAATGAGAAAAATAAATCTTCATGGGACAGTTGGTCAAAACGCTTACTTGGCATAATTTATGGCAAACACATCTCTGGAAATCTGGCGGGGAGAACTTCGTAAAGTAATTTCGGAGTTCGTCCACTCCGATTTGAGAATAGTGATGTAAATAATGGTTTTAACCGCGATACCCAAGCAATTGAAGTCATTTACTGCCAGGAGTTTCATCTGAAACGATAAAAAATAAACATGTACAATCTAGAAATATGTAAATATGAACTAAGTGATTAACAAAAATATTGCTTCACTTTTATCGACTGATATATATGTGGCGTGCGATTCATCTTACGCAGGGGAAAAGAGACCAATCAAGATCTTCACGGAACGTGCAAACACTGAGGAACAAGCTCGATTGTTGGGTTCATACTTCGATCGACCACAGATGTTCAAACTTTGAGCTAATCGCTTATTTCACCTTACACTGAATTCACAATTGCTCAAGAATGGTGGCATGAAATAAGCGATTAGAGAGACCATCCTTGAGGCACAATCCTTAGTTAATCCAGTCAACCATATTCACGGATAGCTTCAAACAGGAATTCCCCTTCTCTCTCTTGGGGGTGAATCAGCAGTACATATCCGCCCACCCGGCTGGGATTCGGACTCCGAACCCCTCCCATGGAAGGTATATGACCCCTGTACCAACGGGCTTACACTGAATGTGATTGGAATAACTGATCTCAGTCTTATTTCTGATAAAATTTTCGACGGCAGTTAGTTTATTTGACCAGAGAACAACGAAGGAAAGACAGCGTACCCTCTGTTTGTGTCACTCAGAAGCTCTGGTAAATTATTGTGAACCAATAAAACGACAGAAAATGAAGAAACACTATAGATGCAAATATAATTTGTTAATACAATACAAATTAAATAAAAAGAATAGGATTGCTTAGTTTAGGGTATTTAGGGCAACCAATTCAACAGCAATGTGGTAGTTTTCAAACTAGTAACTGAGAATGTTGAGCTTTTCTAAAAGCATTCGGTTTTCACCGGTCTAAAGTACCGCCTATCATTCTCATTTGCTTGGCTAGCGGTTTAAACGCCCCCAAGTGTTGGTTAAGGGCTTCGGTTTTGCCATACAATTTCCCGGGTGGACAAAATAGTATGCAAAATAGATGAGTTTCAAACAGGACGAAACTGTGTTTGTTTACGGCCATGATACAATGATATTTTATGCAAATTAAAAGCGGCGTTTTATTTGAAAACAATTTAATAAGAAGGTAACTCAGAACACTTGTAAACGGCGGTTTTGGTAACGACGGCGACGATGATGATCATGATCAATTCGGTGAGTGTGCAACCATATGATGATGCTATTGCATAAGATAAAAGCAATTTATCTCACATTTAGAATGCCACATTTATTGATATTGATTAGAGTGGCTTGTGATTCACTTCTCCTGGATGGGGCGATATGAAAAACAATGGTGTTTTGTTTTCTTTCAATGATTTCATTCAATGCTGGTTCGAATAGAGAGATCTTTGTGCAGCTTTTATCTGACCCGTTGAACGCATCACGGATATAGTGTAAGGCTCGCACACAAAATGCTCGAGTGGGATTTGCCAATTTCAGACATCTGTCCGTGGAGGGTCGAGTGTAAGCTACGGCAGTTCAGCTAGTCCGTCTATACCGCACAGAAACTTGCTCATTAAGGAACCAGGATAAAGACAGACCGTTTTTGTTGGAAATCGCTGTAAAAGGTGATCGACCTCCAAATATTACGTTAGTTGGGGCGTGTGTTAGACATGCCATCAAATGGGTTGCTACGGCGCACAGTGTTTGACGAGACAGGTAGTTAGAGGGGGAATTTCAAGGGGGAATAAAATGACGTTCGTGCATCTTCTCCATTTCTTTGTGGTCTCAGTTCACTGACAATTCCTTTTTCTCTTCGACTTGACTTTAAGCTTTCCTGTCTTTCTCCTACTGCTTCCCCCAGATGGGCAGCCAAAAGATAGCAACCAAAACCGATTCACGAAAGTGCATGGTTAACGGTTTTACAAAATGAAAACAAACTGTATTGTGCTCCTTGGGCAGACATACACACATTTATTCTGTTTATCATGAAGGTGGATTCACTCAATCGTCTTTAAAGCTACTACTGACTTGACTTGACTTTCAACATCTCTTAACCAATATAGAAAAACATAATGGAGATTCAAATTAAATACAGGCATCCCATCTACTTTCAACTCCAAACTCCGGTGAATCGAGTTTATGAAACCAAAATACAGCTCCAGTAAAGCCACACACTACTTTTGAAGGTTTGTACAGTTACCACTAAATTCTCGCTGCTACTGGTGAACCGGACTTTAACAGAGTGCTTTCAGCGACCTCTGTACGAAAAGGCACTGGTATGACCGCTACAGTGAAACAAGTAACCAAGACAACCAGCAGATTCTTCATTATGGATCAGGAAAAATGTACACATTTTTATTATTAAAGTGTCATTTAAATGCATACGGATACTTGAAGGTGAACATCTTCAATATTAGTGAAACATGGTAACCTCAGGAAAAAATTAAAGAGATCATTTGTGTTTACGCTCTTCTGTTGGTAACAGCAAAACGGAGTAGATTTGAAATCAAGAGTGGTAACGAGTGCCCGTTTTGAGGACGCATGTAAAATGGTCCAGTTTGTGACGTTGACAAC
>UZAN01000096.1:0-15798 GCA_900618425.1 Echinostoma caproni | reverse complement strand
CTTGCCTCTCGCGCTGCGCGCAAAGTCCGTTTTCTATTCCACGCAAAGTGCCTCTTTACACCCGAGCACCTTTTATACAGGGCTCAAATCCGCCCGATGCTTGAATACTGCGGTCACGTATAGGGGGAGTGGGGGGGGGGAGGGGGAAGCTTCGTATTCCGCTCTCTCTCCTCGACCCTGTTCAACTTAAGGCCATCCGGCTGATCAGCGAGCCGTCTCCGATTTCCAGTCTACAGTCACATTCCCATCGCCGAGGAGTTACTTCATTATTTTTCTTCCCTGGTTCCTATTTTGGTTTCTGCTCTCCCGTTCTCAGGCGGGTTTCTTTCCCCAGGACTGCGAAATTGTGAAACATTTCCCATCTCCGTATTTTTGAACACTTATTCTTTTCAAAAGCAGGATTAACAAATAGGTTCTCATCTGAATGTTCACCCATACTTTCCGCCTTAAAGTTAGTCATTGACAATGGGGTTTACCCCTTTTTGCTGTTAATAAAAACCATGACCACGGGGCGGTGTGTAAATCGCTGCCCATTTGAGATCGGGGTTTAATCAATCAGATCATACACTTTTCGGACGTGGTTCACACTACGCGATTGCCCAACGCTCCCTCTCACCAAATGGAGCCAATGACCATTTACAACTCTTATTGGGTTGCTTGCAATCTGGGTTTTCCAACTGTCATATGAACTAGCTCCTCGTGGCCTATCAATCTGGTCATAGCCTTTAATACAAGCTTTTCACCTTCACCGTAGCGAAGACACTGCTGCCCCTAGACATTTTTGTAGGAGCTCTCCAGCAAATGCAATAGGAGACTTATTTCTTGGAAACGATAACGAGATTCCACTCGCCCTAGGATAGACAGGTTTTCCGAGAGAAATCCGCACATCAGAACAACATTTAGATCAACTGATTCATTCGGAATACATGAGATATCAGTAAATAACTGAAGTGGTATTTAGTGGTATTTATTTGACATTCAACCATCATCTTTGACTCGAAAAAGCCGTTTACACTCAACAGAAAGCACAATCTCGCAATCAAATGACGCGTTTAATAATGGCAATCGGTCTTTAGTTGAAGGGCTCAGATATCCATCTTTGAACAACTATAGAGTGCATTATGCTTCCATGATGTCAATAATTTTCTCTCGGAATCAGCTTTCACGGTTGTTGGAGCCGGCCGAAATGAAATACATGATCCCGGTAATGGCTATCCAGTCATGTCTTACTCTCGCATCGTATACACTTTCTGTTTAACTAACAACACAACCGCCGCTGAGCTTTTCCTCACCAATACAGTTGTGTGGACAGTGATGAGAATGAAATTAAATTTAATCACGGTAACCGCCTTCCACCAAATAACGTCGAGGACTTTTTTTAATCTAACAAAGATAAGCAGCCCCTAATTCTTCGGCTCCGTTCATGTCCTAGTTTCTAATTTTGTCTTCCTCTTCAGATGTCCAACGAGGAGAGTCGCCTCAATGAATACAAGGAAAAAACAAAAATAGATGGCGAAGAACTGGTTCGCAATGTGTTTCCCAAACGGGTCTTTGAGATGGAAGGAATACTAGCTTCGGAACTATTCTCTTTGGGTGAGTTGGGGTTACCCACAAACGGCTTTAGCAAGCGATCTCAATTATTATTATCGAACCATAAACGAACAGCGGTTGGGGTGGCTGAGATTCCCAAGTAGAAGAAAGCCCTGGTTATCACGTGGAATATAAAATCGATCAGTATTCAGAAGTCGAACGAATCTTCACTACAACTTCCAAAATTCGCTCTCTAGTTTTCTTTCGCTCGTTCGATGCAGTGTTTGGTGTTCAAGTATCGCCAAAGCGCTCACTTTCATCGAAGTTCCATATATCCTCGGTGTATTCATCATTTTCTCGTTTTTTCCTGCCTCTCTTGTTTTAAGAATCATTACACCTGTAGCTCGAAATCTGATTGCCATGTTTTCTTTTAATTTACCCAAACACGGTACTCCTATTTTTATGGTACTTTGGTGTTCTGGATTGACCTGTTAAATGACCTCGACGCCAGTGTAAATATCCTCAGGTCAGGCGATATCGTATTCGTTTCTTATAAAAGGCTGCGCGTCAAAATTTGGCCTTATACTTCGTTGCTTATTCATTACCCTGCCCCTTTTGCGTTTTGCACTTGCCGGAATGTTTCGCACCTTGCCGCATCACTCAAGCATTCGGAGCAGTTGTGGTTTTGGTTGCCATTTTCCAGTAGTCATAGTCACCCGGCATGCCACACTCGTGAATGAATGAATGTGGAATTTGAAGCAGCTCAAAACATCAAAAAAGTTCGTTTTCGATGATTTGTTAACTAACTAATACATGACAGATTAAGTTAACCTCCTTTTGTGCCTGCCCATTTATACGAGATAACCTATATGTACAGCATGAATCTAACTAGTCCACAAAAATCCCTGGGCTCGAGTGAATAGTGTAGTGGCCAAGTCCACTAGCAGTGCGATCTTTTCACGCTTCGCTGATTCAAACCACGTAGTTTGGCTGGAGCGTCCTTCCTTTCTTTAATTTACATCCGGGCTTGATAAAAGTATTTAGCTGATTTCATTTTTTTTTACAAACATTAACCATGCGCATTTGTACATCGGTTTTGGTCGCTGTCTCTTAAGGCTGCCCATTTGGATAAAAGAATAGAGCAAAGATTGAAATGTTAAGATCAGAATCACGTTGAAAAATAGGGGATTCATATAGACTAAGGTTGCAATGATAATGAGTAGATGCACGAGCACCATGTTTACGGCAGTCAGCAATCTAACTCTGTGTTTCTAACTCCCAATAACGATGATCCTGAGGTCCCCATCCAAAGAGCCGAAGACAACCTAATCTCATGGTTAGGGTTTTCATACCCTCATACCGGTTCTTAGTTTGACCGCCGTTTACTGTTATCCATCCAATCCCTTCCTCGGCGTAAATGGTACACTGTGGGAATCGACTTCATGACATGCTCCTAACTAACGTAGTGTACGATGGCCGACCACGTGCTCCACTGGGCAATCGCGATTACCTATAACTCTGTTCCTAACTTCAGCATTGCTTGTGCGGTTTCCCCACCAAATTCGTGCAATGCGGCGTAGACAGCAATGTTCAAACACCGATAGTTGATGTGTTTCTGTGTTGGCTGAGTCTCTGCATCGTGAAGCAGCACTGGCTGGACAGTTGTGACGTACATTTAACCCTCCACAGACAACCGGATGTCACGATGGTGCTACAAATATTTAAAGTTGGCAAATGCCAATCGAGCCTTCTGTATGCGTGCTGACAGCTAATCTGTGATGCGTACGCTAGGTGAGATATATCTGCCGAGATAGCCTTATTTGTTTACTTCCTCTACTACTTCCCTAGTTCGAGAAAGGCTGGAGGCTGGACCAACCTATTCATTTAGCAACGGTTTTCACTATGAAAGTGCAAAACATGGCTCATTTTGTTCACATCGGGAGCGATCGGAATTTGCCTACGTAATCCCCCAATGCTCTCCATAACAGCTTGCAGGTGCATTGTGTCTTCTAGGACATTTATCACATTGGACCAAGTCATGTCAACCCACATGTCCCTTGAGCAATGCAAGTATGTGACAACCGAAGTATGAGCATTCTCCGCTCACGCACATGAAATTTGATCTATTTCCTTAGGCTCTGGACAATCCCTACTCCCCGGGACATGGCGTTGCTTTAGTTAGCAGATGAATCACTGAAAACCAGTTTATTCGCTGCTGCTTTTCTTACAGTATTTGTCAGGGAGTTCAACAGACCACATAGCAGTAAGTTACCGTTGGTGTGGCTCAGTACAAAACTGCAGGTCCTATTGGACCACCTGCGTTGAATCTGACCATGCGTTAGTTTTGATGCAGTTCACTTTCCAACTCACTGGTCGCAGAAAATTCCACCAAACTCGATTGACAGATCATCGCTTATCTGACCCAGTCGTTCGTGCCCGTTTTGAATCAGAACTAGGGCAAGAGCTAAACGCTCGGCGGGATGGTAGTGTAAATGAACAATGGGATCAGATTCGCCGAGCAATGCACTTCGCAGCGAACGTTGCTTGTGGATCTGAAGCAGTAGCCCGCCCGAGGCATTGGATATCTGATAAGTCAGTAGCATTAATGGAGAAAAAGCGACAAATCCCAACCACCCGGGATCAAGGCAGGGTTAGGTGGCGTCTACAACGTCATCTCACGAGGAGCCTCAAGAAAGACCGTGAGAACTGGTGGGCAACCATAGATAGTGAAATGAAAGTAGCGGCTGCATCAGGGAATAGTCAGAGAATGTTCCAACTGATACGCAACACGGGACGTCGGCGAACCACAGTTAGTGAAATAATCTGCGACAAAAGTGGGCAAGCTATTCACAATAAGTAACAACGATTTGACCGGTGGTCGGAGTACTTCAACGAACAGTTCAGCTGACCAGGCGCTAACCAAGCTACCTCTTCCAATGTAGCTGAAGCTCCGTGGGCAGTATCATTTGAACCTGCTACTGCAGGAGAAGTTCGTTCTTGCATCCAAGCCCTGAAGAAAGGGAAAGCAGTAGGGCCAGACGGGCTCTCTCCCGCTCTTTTCAAGATGGGGGGCGATGACCTTGTAGACTTCATTACTGATTTAATGCTTAACATCTGGTTACACGAGCGCAGTCCATCATCCTGGAGGGAATCACTGATCGTTCCAATCTTTAAGAAGGGTTCTCGCAATGACTGCACAAACCCTCGTGGAATAAGTTTGATCCCAATCGTCACCAAGTTACTAACCTCCATTATATTTCGACGTCTGACGCCGTTTAGGGAGACAAACTACCGCGAACAATAAGCAGGATTTCGACCAGGTCGCGATTGTATCGATTAAATCTTCACCCTGCGTCAAGTCCTCGAGCTACGCCATACGCACCGTCGACCAACGGTTGTCGTGTTCCTTGACCTAAAAGGAGCCTTCGACTCAGTTGATCGTGAATCCCTTATGGGTTCACTCTGTCGCAAAGGAATGCCGCAGAAGTATGTGAATATACTGAGTTCACTCTACTCACATACTTCCGGTAGCGTTCGGGTCTACGGCGAGCTGAGTAGATCGTAACTAGCAGCGGTGTTCGTCAAGGGTGCCCTCTTTCACCATTCCTGTTCAATTTCGTCATAGATGAAATACTGGAGAACACACTAAGTGGTCTCCAAAATGTGGGTATTGAATGGGCAGCTGGAGAAAAGCTGTGCGATTTGGAGTACGCTGACGACATCGTTTGCTTGTTCGAATGTATGGAGAATGCAAAAATAGCACTTGACAGATTTTCCAGTTCTGTATCTCCGTTCGGCATGTGCTTTGCACCTTCAAAGTGCCAAGTAATGCTACAAGACTGGGTGTAATCGAGTTCTGTTTTGGAACTAGACGGTCAGGAATCAGCTTAAGTTGACTGCTTCTCGTACTTAGGTATCTGCGTGACCAACGACGGTAGCGCATCAAAGGAGATAACCGCCCGCATCTCCAAGGCTCGGGCAGCATACGCAGGACTAAAGTACCTGTGGCGGCGACGGTTGGGAGACCTTGAATTTGCGGGTGGAAGATACCGTCATTTAGCCGTGTTCGACAATCGATGCTTACATAGTTTGGCCCAAGTGGGATGGAATGAGCGGGTTAGTTATTTAGAAGTAAATCGTCGGGTGTTTCGGAATACATCAGACAAGAACTCGCTCTCATCGAATCCAGCACATTAGGCTCCGTTGGTTAGGATACATTTTGCGTATGTCCGACGGCCGCCTACCGCAGTGCGCCTTGTTTGCAGTAGCTGTTACAGGCTGGAGAAAGCCACGTGGGGGCCAGCAGATGAAGTGGAGACGAAGCATGAGGAAATGCACAGAGCCATTATGTAGAGGTGTCTCTCGTCTTCCGAGTTGGGGTCCAAAAGACCCCGAAACCGCATGTTTGGAGATATTGAAGGTCATGGCTGGGAACCGACAGCAATGGCGATCATGGTGTCACTTCTTATCAGTCCAGAATGCTCGAAATAGTATGTATGCACAGTTGGACTGTGTACTCTGTGTGTTAACCGTAGAAGTTCGCTTTCTTTTCCCGTTCCTAATATTAAGTCCAATCCGTATCCTCCTTACACATTCTCACTCACCTTGTATGCAATATGAGTTTGGCAGCGATCAGTGAAGTTCACTTCGCTGTATTACGCTGTACAATGATGATAATGATGATGATGACGATGTTTAACGACGTTGGGAATCACACTGTTCGTTTTTCAAGTGTCCGTTCAGCTGCGGTAAAGATCGACGTCAGATTGCGTTTAGTGTTCTTGATACTTGATCTTCTTTCTAAAAGGATTTAAATTTTGTTCTGTGATAGATGCCTTTCCATCCTTCCGTTTCTTCCCTACGCAATTATCTTGGCTTTATCGCTTGTACTATCACCTATGTTTTCCTCACAAGCGTAGTATTGTTTGTTTCCTGTTCCGATCTCAAAGTTTTAACGGTCTGACAAGATAGTCTTCGAATGATGCGATGCTCTGTTAGATATAGGCTTGGCTATATAAGTATAGCGTCAGAAACGAAGTCCGTATCATACAAATATGTTAATGTTAGTTCTCTTGTTGCATTTGGGACAAAAGTAGTAACACGATGTAGTTTAAACCACGCGGCATTTCATCGTCCTTCTTGCTCGTTGATCACCAAAAGTCGGAATCGGACTCAGGATCTCAAATGGTGGACATGAACACATTACCTTTTGAGTTTCTGCACACGGTTGACGGAGAACGGAACAGTGCTCTAGCAAACAAAATTTAATCCATACCTGAATCTCCAGGTTTTTGAAAATAGAATGATTCGATTGTTTTTCTCCATGATCGTTGGTTTGCCTTCCGTTCATCCAGAAAACTTGCTCAGAAATCCACGAATTTTATCGAATACAAAAGTTAGATAAATGCTAGCAAAGTATGAGTGAAAATGAAAGTAAATGATACCAAACTTATTTCCTAATAACACGAGATCCATGGATGGAACGGATCTCACCGAAAAACCTGGGCGTCGTGCTCATGATTATTGAGGAAATTAGCTTATCTTAGCCACGACGAATGAAAACCAAAACACAAAGGCGTTAGTGACCAACACCTTATTTCCTGTTCAACCGTCGGCATCTGCGACCATCATAAGTTGTGTTGTATAATACACTTCCTTACCCGTGCTACCCTCCTCCGTAGGGCATGCCCAAGTACTGATTTGGCGACTTGGCACCATATCGTGGTGATCCTATTGGCATTTTATGTGATCTGCTTCTCCGAGTTACAGACCGCAAGCCACCGGTTGTCTTCACCTCACTGGGTCTTCCTGACTATCCACTTACTGTGCAAAATACTTATTCAGTGCTACGGTGATGTTAATGTGATTATATATACGTGTATTCTCGAAGCAAGTACCCGAGGCCTATAGTTTACCAATCGTACACTTCACTAGGACCTATAGGAATCGAATTACTGTCCCGGATACAAACAATAAACTGTCAGAATATCCGGAATGGTCGTTTCACCCACTCCCCATTCAACGTCTCGTGTACCTCTAAATGTACGACACATCACTGTAATGCTTCAGCGTCATCCTTTCCACTGTGTGGTATTCAGTTTTGAAAAAAACTGAATTGTCGTCTATCTCAATGGTATAGAATGTGTCTCGTTTGATGCGCGAAATCTCGGTAATTTTCGTGGTTGGGTTTGACGATATGAAGTCATTGCAGAAAAGCGAATTATTTTGGCTATGTATCCCGGAGGTGTGGATCGTATCATGAGAGCTTAAGATTCGTCGGATCGGACAGTGCCCGTCAACGAAATGCAACCTCCACACACTACTCTGCTGTCCTATGAGTCAAGGTTTAGCTAACCGACGGATTCGGTTGTGAATCCCCAAGAAAATCATCTGTTTTGGTTTGGACAATGTGGCCGTGTTGCGTCCACAAACAAATAATGCTTCGTTGAGAACACAAATTGATGCGGCGATTTCTTTTATTTTATACATTCTCTCTAGTTTCTACTTAATCCATTGAGAGTCAAATAAACAACAGATCACATCACTGTTCGGTCACGTAATCAACTCTGCTCGTCGAACGCATTCGTTATCCCCATAACGATCATCATCATCATCGTTGTGCAGCGAAATACAGAGAAGCGAACTTCACTGATCGCTGCCAAACTCACAATACATATGCAACGGGGTTCGCTAGACGGATACTGCTAGGGTGTCCAGCCACTAAGCAGAAGAACAATTAGGGTTCTCAACCAAAGCCTTTAGTTCTGATCAGAACCTATCCGCAAGGCAGCAGGTGAAGCCAAGTAGAGGCCCATTTACTTGGATCAATTACTCCTCCACTATTTTTTACCGACTGAGACGCCGACTCAAGTCAAACCTCCAACCTGGAGGACCAGGAAACTGACCTTCGTCCAATCTCAACCCTTCGACCTTCCAGGTATGATTAAATCTTCGGCTTGATAAAAGCCATCTTGTGTAGCTCGTTGGATCAGAGACGTACACAAGCCATCACACCACGTCAAAGTGCATTCTCGGTTCTAGATTAACGATGTCAGTGCCCCCTGTTTGTTACTTTGCTTTCGACCTCTTATCGCTATTCCTTATTTGTGGAAAGCACAAATAATTACGCCTATTTCTTCCAATGCCAATGTAATCTTCACAACCATTCCCGCCTCCCACCCTGCCACGTAATTGATCAAAGGTCAGAGTGATGGTCATGCATTTGCACTTCCATGTGTCTGTGTGTGTGTGTGTTGCATCACACTAAGGAACATTGCATTACCTTTCCCATTCACGCGACAAAAAATCACTGATATTCTTTTCTCAAAAATAAAAGCTGTTTGAATTTCGGCACCTGGCTGAGTCTAATGAAAGGAACCATTGCGACCGTTTGTGATTATCTTGGATCATAATGTTTCTTGCCCCGTATGATCCTGGTGCTTAGTTCTTTCTCCCTCGTCACTCGAGCATGGCATCTGACCTTCGTCTCTTTTCGATAGCACTTTGGTACGCCAAGGCTACCCTAAATGCGCTTCAATCGATACACACACACACACACCACGGGTTTTGATACGTAACCAAAGTGCAGTCTGTTAATCCGAGGCATACGAGGTGCGTTCAGTTGAAGTAAGTTTTTTGCGTCAGTCAGCCGACTGACTGTGGATCTCATTACTCAGTCGAACTCACCGAACCGGTCAGGGCATTTTGTGATTCTTCACTCCGACTCCCAGGTCTTAGATTGCCGGTCCCCGTAACTGTGCGTTTCATTTTGCTCTCAGAATTAAACATGTGCTGATCCAAAGCAGCTGCACTGCAGTCATTTTCGGTTTGTGCACCGGGTCTGTGTGTCTTGTTTGTGGTTTTTCCACCACTGGTGTTTACGCAATTTACTACGGATGAAATGCAGTTTATAATTTTCTAGTGATAAATTAAGACTTTGTAAGGCGTTTGTAGAAAAAAGAAACATTGCGTTGATCATCAAGTGGTTGAGATCAGCGTCCCATTGGCCTGTAACTGGTGTGTTGGAATTCAATCACCGCGGCCTAACTTGTCTCGTTTTGATCGGCCGTATTCCTTCCTGAAATTCAACTGTATATTTCGGAAATAGATGGAGGTAAAGGATTATTTTTATTAAGCGTGCTTGCTTCCTCTCTGCCTTGTTCATCTTTTAAACCAGGTTCTGGTAGCTCGGTGGTAAAGGTCACCAAATTATCACCCTGGAGGAAATGTATTCGAATAGCAGTAACATTACCACCTCCATGTGATGCAACATAATCCATCTTATTCTGAGTTCCTGTGTTCGTTCACGGTCCCTAACTTTTGGAGCTACTGGTCGTTTGGAGCACCTTCTAGCAAGATGTTTTCCCTATGACCCTCAATCTTTGTAGGGATCTAGTTGCGAAAGTTAACTCGTGAGTGATTGCCAAATGAATTGTCGCATCGTAATTCTGATTTAGTCAGATGTCCCCCTCCCCACTCACCTTGTTCCGTTCGATCCCATTAACCATGCTGTATTTTACTCTAATATACCTCCGGACGAAACTCACCAAACTAGATGGTAAATGTTTCAATGTTTCAAATCTCCTAGCGTATAAGACAACAATTGTACCGTGTTGATCACAGTGAATCTATTCAGGGCAATATATACTCCTAGTTTGCGCCTCCTGGTCAGTGCTAAAAAGTGCATTACGGCAAAGCCAAAAATTTTCGTGCCCTTTGAAAAGGTAAACTAACACACACACACACACACACACACAGAGAGAAACATATCACGTGATAGTTTGCTATAAATCACATTCTGTTTGATTTACCCATTTTGACTATTTTCTTCTCGTAGCACTGTTTAATTTTGCCATGGAGAACTGACGAATCTGTAATGATCCTAAATTTAACCGTTCATGAAACTTTGTTGTTTCATCACGCGATTTGACGTGAATTTATCTATTTTGTGCCTCTACCCACCCTCACCCCACCCCCGGTATTATTTAGACCCGGAAAAAGTCTATTCTGAGGTGAATATTCCTTACCCACAAGTACGGTCATCTAAAATCCTCAATTCCTCGGGTGATCTGCATCACACCAACGCACTGAATGAGGATCAGCCGATGGTGATGGAGAAATCTCGTTATGGTGTATTGCCTTACGGACCGGTGCCGTACAATCGATGTATCAAGGCTATGATCGAAGTGAGTATACAGATAACACAGTGCTTGCACGCTTGCTTTATCACCACAGACCAATGGTATCCAATTTGTTTTGGGTAGAGTAGGCGGGGTTCGAGTAGCCCGGATACAGGCACACCATGCCACTGATCATTAAAATTGTCGCGACCACACATATAGTCTGTTTCGCCAGACTTCCCAACCTTTGTTAAGGACTCTCTCTTCTATATCCACCTATCTATCCCCCTACTTTTGCTACTCCGTTCAACCTGTGACATCCCCTCAAACAAGGTGTTTGCCACTGACAAAACCTCGTGGCCAAATAGAGTTGTGTGCAGTTTACGACCATATAAATTGCAGATTCTGAAGCCTCGTCAACCTCGGAATCTGAGGCCCCTAAACTTGGGAACTATCATGCAGTTGCACTAACGAGTTCATTTAATGCTTACAATCGACTCTCTAGGAATCGATATATGCTGCATGCTTGAGGCGCGAATTCGCTATCCTGGTAGCATAAGTTAATTTACTGAAAAATGCCAGCCCTCGACATACCCAATAAAGATAGTTCAGAATCAGCAATTACAACTGACAAACACTTTCCGGTAACTACGACAATACCCCAATGGTCATATTGAAAACAGAACTTGAGTTGGGAAAATTACTTAGGAATCCTTGGGAATAGAATCAGTTCAGATATTTTAAGCATTGAGTTCCCTTTATCGCACAATTGTGCGATTATATTTCTTCAAACAATTTTCAACTTAATACTCCTCTTGAATACTTAAGAGAACTTATTCTTATATGTACAGAAAACATTCGCTTTGAGTTTGAAGGGGCCACATACAAACAGATCGATGGCGTGGCAATGGGGTCCATTCTGGCAGACGTTTTTCTAGGTATGATTGAGAAAAAGCTAGGTGATATTATTTCTAAGTCCACCCTGTACAAACGTTACGTGGACGATATTTTCATTCTTACAGATTCTGATCATTTTAATACACTTTTGCAACAGTTTAACTTAGTCCATTCACATCTATCTGTATCTCACGAAACGGAAACCAACAACACTAGCTTTTCTTGACGTAAAAGTTACAAGACGGACGAATGGGACACTACAACGCTCAGTCCACCGAAAAGCGACATGGAGCGGTCAATATCTGCACTTTTCCAGCTTTTCCCCCATGACTTACAAACGTGGGCTTGTGAGAACCCTATTTCATCGGGCGAGAAACATTTGTTCTCCAGATACACTAAAGGAAGAAGATTTCCTAAGGAGAACATTACTAAACAATGGCTACCCAGAAAGGTTTATAGATATTCATTGTAGACCAATTCCAAAAGTTAACCCGTCCCAAAACGTCGATATAAAGGCTACCTACATCAAGCTTGCGTTCAAAGGTGATCACATTTACAATGATGTGCGCCAGAAGTTGAGGTCAGCTCTAGACCGTACATTCCCAGCTGCTCCACTCAGACTCATCGCCTCCACTCGTGGAATCGATTTGGACAAATGTAAACATGGCTGGCAAACCAGTTCCGTCTCACACACTGTATACCAGTTCACCTGCAGTTGCAGTGACGCATACATAGGCAGAACAAACCGTTAGCTGTCACAACGGATGGCCGAACATATTCCAAAGTGGTTGGTGAAATCGATGACGCAACCGACAAATGATGGTCAAGTGATGGCAAGAAATCCAGGATCATCTGTTGCAAAATATCTCATGGCAACAAGACACACAGTTGACCCCAATTCGTCTTTCAAACCACTATTACGTAATCGAAATGCAAAACTTTTAGCGATTAGTGAAGCACTGCTTATTCGATTACATCACCCGACCCTATGCGCACAGAAGGTTTTGATACAAGCGATCCACTTACCGTGGAGCTGACCTTCTACTTCTAAATTTAGTAGTCATTGTATGCTTGTACACGTTTGTTCACCAAAATTGATTCATCCGATGTGCTATATATGTGCCTGTTTGTTTTAAGTCAGCGAAATGTTAACATCTCGCGACATTTATCTTCGTTCTGTTTTGATGAAAAGTTCAGGTATTATCAATGTCGAAATTCCTTCGAGTAAGAAGCGGTATCATGGTTGGCCAACAACCGTTTTTTGAAAATGAAGCTATTATGGTCGTCCGATAGTGGTGTACTAATAGTGTGTTCACGCTTCAGCTTATGAAAGGCCTTAAGAAAGAAAAATGGTGAAATGGAAGTAGCAACATTAGGGAATAGTCAAAGACCGTTCCAACTGGTGCGCAACACGGGAGGTCGGCGAATCCCAGTTAGCGAAACAACTATTTGACCGGTGGGCGGAGTATTTCAACGAGCAGTTCAGCTGTCTGTTGAAACTGAAGCTCCTTATACAGTGCTCTATGATTGATTGAAACGAAAATCACTACAATATGCTTTATCGGTATTCTCGTGTTATTCATTTTAAGAATGTCAGGATTGTGTGCAACGCTTTAAATAGGACGCTTTTCCTTCTTAGTCTAACGCAGTTCTCTGGCGCCGTCCATAAACGCTGGTGCTGTTTTGATTACCTGCTCCCTCTCATTTGCTGGGGGAAATCTTTTAAGACAGGATTCGGTAACGTATGTTTAGGTAGATACAATTGTGGCAGTGCATAATAACACTGCATATGACTTGCTGTGTACTACGACAGATTACAGTTCTGCACAGAGGGTTTGCGTGCAAAACTAAACTAATCGTTATCCTGAGAAGCACTGTTTAACATCACAGCTTTCCAACAATGAACTGCTACCGCTTCAGCATATCTGAACAGTTTCACATTTCGGATTGTATCAACCATTTGAATGCGGTACTCATCGGTCTTTCTGATACGTAGGTGCCAACATATGTCCAATCGTCGAAAGTGTTGGAGCTATCCGGGGAAGAATATTCGTCACGCTGGGGTCACAGTTAGTTGCGATATTCATTGTTCTTCTTTTACTCTGTCGTAAATCGTTTTTGGAATAAGTTATTCTCTACTTGTTCCGATTTTTACTGACATGTGTAAGGTTGTGAAGGAACGTTTACCAAACTGGACTCGGTATGCGAAACATCGATTCCCATTGTGGTCCATTTATTTTGTGACTGGGAAGTGTTGCACATTCACGCTCTCGACCCCGTCTAGGACAAAACAGTGTTTTAACTCGTATTGTGACTCGTGTGGTTCGTGGTTGAATAAGTGTACAAAGTGTGCTTGCCTATTGGTACAGTCGATCTGGTTTTCGGCGTTGAGCAGAAGCGAAGAACACTGGCAAGTGTCTCAAACCGGAGTTGATTCAAATTGACTGACTGATATTCACTGGAATGGGAACAGTGTGGCGAACAAGCTGGTTTTCATCTGTCGGCCACCACCAGCAGCACATTATATGGCTCAGGAAACAGTGTATGAAGATCGGAGATCAAATTGGTAATGTGTCTACAATGCGATGAGATGGACATGAGGAGTGGGAATAAGAATACTCAAACAGACCACGCAATTGGCGATAATAATTTGTGAAATTTCAACTGAAACTGTAGACGAGGGCATTTGGGACATAACCACTGCAGTTCAAGGGGTCTCGTGCATAGTGGAGGTTGTTCAGTCTAATCATTGTTACCGGTACTGTAGATCACAATCTGGCTTTATTGTGTCGACTGATTAGAATGAACGAAACGATTTCTGCACATCATCAGTGATTCATTTCTGCCAAGAGTACAGCAATGGGACTCGCAGTTTCCCTTAACGGTTCTCGGCTGAACCAAGATGAGTGATTTTCTCTCACCCGATCGGTCAGGTCCTCGATAGTACGACTAACGTAATTAGCGTTCAAGGCGTTACTAAATACAGAAAGAGATCATCCCCAGCAGTCTTCGAGCCCACGGGGTCCACCCTGTCTGTTGCTCATCTCAAAAATGTGTGTAATAGGGAAAAGTCTGTCCTCTATCTGTAATGGGATAACGGATTTGGAAGAGTAAAATTGTGTTAAAAAATTTTATATACCGTGCAAACTTTTCTTCTGTCGTAACATAGGGTTATTTAAGTGTACATTGTTGATTATCATAGGACGATCGATAAGGCCACCCGGGTTTCCTTTTTCCTGAAACGTTAGTTTAACCATCGCAGATTCATCACCCAACTCACAACACAGCTCCCTTATCACGTCCCTTTCAGAGAGTTGTGCACTAACTACAGGCCAGATTCGGATCGAATGGTGTATCGCATCCGATAACAGCTTGAGGTGTTTTAGGATAGCACCCACCATTTCTCATTGTTGTTTTCTTTTCGTCTAAAATTTCACACCTTTATTCTCATTAGTTAAATGAATCCTCTTCTGGTATATTCACAAACCGAGGAGCAAATCGCCGGGTGTTTGCATGTTTCGTGTTTTAGTGCGAGATTTTCATTCGTTGGGTTGAATCATCCCAGCCCCAGCTGTTCTGAACTTTTCCACTAAATGTTCAACCACTTTTAGTTATTCCCTGCCTCAAGCAGAATGCCTTTAGGCAAATACCGAATACTCCCCCATCGGCCGCTGCATTTCATATTTCGATTCAGTTTTGCCACAATTTACACAGTGTAGTAATATCCGGTCAGATATGCTCCCACTTCTCTAATTGCTTATATTTCAACTCATTTGCCAACAAACTGCCTGTTCTTACTCACCGTCGTTTTGATGTGTTCTGTGTGAGATCAACCATAGGAATCACCATCACTGGCCTTTGGTCCGATTCGGTAATCCGAAATCGTGGATCCCATAGCGCCGTTGCGTCGGTCTCGAATCACGTAATTAGAGTGGACCTGTTTGTGAGGATGTCAATGCACGTGTACTGTAGCAGATTTTCAAGTTGGTTTAGACCGAATGTTATTATTGGTTGAAGAAGCACTTCTCCACGCACGCAAACATGTCACCCAGCCGAACAACGCAGGCCCGGAAAACAGTGAATGTGTATGTGACTACAGCTGCTGGAACAGTTGTGAAGTGCATTAATGCTTTTCCGCGATGACTGACTTGATGATTCCCTGTTGTGTTATCTGTCAGCACTGTTTTTTTTTCGATTAGCCACAATATTTGTACGAACAGAATTAATTACCTTAGGATTTTGTGTCTGTTCC
>UZAN01000095.1:0-15808 GCA_900618425.1 Echinostoma caproni | reverse complement strand
GATATACGTGATCACTCCACCTCCTGTTTTCTTCCTGCAGTTTCCTCTATCCTTACGAAAGCATTTAAAGCCACTGATTCCAAATAGAGAGTCCTCAACATTATTGTCAAGCCAGGATTCTTGAATACAAATAGCACACGTGTTACAGTGAATGCGTGAATCAAGGGTGCACGTTAGATCAGTCATCTTTGCGAAGAGTGACCGAATGTTCGTAGTGACCAATGAGGGCACAGTCATTTTGGATGCTGGTGTGCGACTAAGCGCTGCTTGCCAGCCACCGCGCTTGCGTTTCTTCATTTTAGTTGGAATCCGAAAATGACCCGATAAGGACATTGAAGGCACAGAATTGAGCGCATCCTCTTTGAAACTCATTAATTGAGACCGCGAATAGACCCTTCAAGTGATCATTATGTGGTATTCACGAAAAGAAAAATAATTCCGAGTGGGGAAATAATTGTAGCGCAGCCAATCGAAGGGCGCGCGTGGCATGATCTCTTGCGCTGTAGCACACGAACCTCTAATGTATCTCCTCAGTCTATCTCACAGACATTTTTGGCAAACAGGGCCAGAGGAACCTTCCAAGAGGGGTAAACGGTCATTAGTCACAAGGTGCTACGGTGGACAGCTGGCTCCCTTGCAATCGACTCAACGAAAAAAGACAAATATGTACCTACAAATGGTGATCAACTTCAAGGGTCAACTTTGTACAGAGCACCATTGCCAATAATGCGTTTTCACTGGCCCGATGAAAGTTTTCAACAAATAGGATAATTTCCAAAAGTTTATCGCGCAATGCGAGCGTATGTTCATGTTGGTAAGTAAAGCGTGCTCAAATAATTTACAATCCTGTTTACATCGACTGTGAACTGTTTTCCCGAGATTAAAAAACCGAGGTTTGCAATTCCGAGAAATTAAATTATCATTTGAATTTAAAGTTAGATGAAACAGCAGTGGCACGTGATCCAATATTGCTTGATCTCGTTCTGATCCATGAGAATTTGACGAAACAATCTACGACACGAGGCAGTGAAACAGCACATTGTTGAAAAACGCGCATGCACGCTGGTTCCAGACATGTCTGAGCATGCAGAGAATTTCCTCATTACAGAACAGAGATTCAAGCTACTTCAGTCGACTTCTTAAGAATCATTGTTCAATGCAATTATTTCAGTGTTGTGTGAACGTTTATTAATCAACTATCCGATTATTTGAATTGCGTCCACGTGAAGGTGACATGGAGAACTAAACAGTTTGTTTCGTTCTTGCTAGGACTCATCAAGCAGTGCATTCTGCTACGAAACCATTTTACGTTCCGTCATTATACTGAGTATTTTAAACATCTGTTTACCTTTTCGCCCTGATTCACCGTTGATAACCATGCGTATTGACATAATGCTGTAGACATGGTGCGTTGATAACAAAACGGCAAACACCATCAGTTATTTAGTGAACACTTTTGAGAGGGCACATAAATCAATTTTTTTGATCTTCAGATCATGACCCGAATTCATGGGATAGAATTAACCTACCGAAGTAGAATGCGTCACTAAACTTTTTATCACAACTGACAGATTCAACATCCCTTCCACATGGCTAATGCATCAGCAATAGATGAATCTTCGCGGGACAGACAATTCGATCGCATCAGTTGTTTAGTCAACCAATCTTAAAAGATTCCCTTGTTTTAGCACTTTGATCATGGTCTGACGATTGAACATGACTAGTTTATTCGTATCAGAACGATGCTGGAACTTAGAGCTGGGCACTGCCTTTAGGCTTCGGCTACACATTTTAATAGTGTATCAAAACTGTACATAGTGGGATCACGGAAGAATAGCACTCAAATTGGTATTTCAGGAGCCAATGCCAGATGCAAACTCGATTCAGTTTATTCATATGCTGATACTGTGCAAGGTAGTTTGGCAAATTAACATGATGTAACTAAATATGTACATCCAAGTGCTGCTCGCAATTGGTCAGTTATCGCCGAACTCGGGAACAAACGCGGCTCAGGATATGAGTTACTCTCCGGTGCTTCTGACAATGGCGAAGGCTGAGCATCAGGCGACCAGGGGATGAAGTAACAAAATGCTCGCTACACGGACTGAATCTTTTCAACAATCTGGACGAGCTCCTGTTTCAATTCATGATTCCCTCCTTTTGGATAAGATGATGCGTACTTTTCTACTTTTGTTTGTGCCAACCTAGACCCAAATATATATATACAAAAAGTTAATAGTACGCAACTAATTAATACCAATATTTCAAAGGGATTCCCTGTTCAATCTCCGGTGGACCCTCATTTGTATTGACTGCCATTGCATTCTTTACTCTTTATAAATCAACGGTTCTCTTCCCTTCGATTTCATCTTCAATAGCACTATTTGCTCTTTTAGTTCAAACGTACAGCGGTTAATTTATCTAAGGAATCGAACTAACAAAATCCAATGAACCAGTATTGGAACCGGTTTCCAAATATGTAAACTTCCTCGTCGTAAACTATCAGTAAATATGTCTCCCTTTTTTCTTCGCACGCTCAAATCCGCGTTTTCATTTGAAAAATTAATAAATAAAAGCAGCAGTTCAAGATTGGCCCAAAGTCCACGTTGTTTGTTGAAGTATCGTCTCGTTTCCAATCTCTCGGTGCACTTTGAAGGTAGAAAACAAACGAACATTTCTTCCGTGGTTCTCATCAAGTTATTATAATACACCGTTATAAACTTAGGTTAACAGCTTAAAATGTTGTACTTTGATTGTTTGTACGGTATTGTAAAGGTCAATTTCGGGCACTGTTCTGATGAACCGTTCACAGTTTTAAGTTATACTTGGCGTCATTTATAAGTACCACTATGTCATACAAATTGATAACCCACGTATTTCGCTGGAAATGCATGGAAAATGCTATTTTATTCGGACAAGGACCACAACATCGGCCGTCACGTACTAGTGCTGAAACACTCGTAATACGGAGTATCACGCTACCTTGTGCTTGCATGTTTGATGGTGCAGAGTAATGACCTGAATAAAACTACCCAAGACACCCAACTGTGCTAACCACCTTCAGATCCGCTGGAGGGAGCAAATGGCACATTCATTTATCTAAAATATTCCCTAATCTCATTCAAATAAAGAATTAAAAATAAATATTTATTCTTGATTCAGTCGAACACATGCGGCACGGCCATTTATTCAGACTTTCCATCTGACCTTTTCCCTTGGAGGTCACTCCAAAATTGTATGAATTTCTTTTTTGTTTTTAATGTCATAGGAAATTATTGTTACAGTAAAGTATCAGAAAATGTGAGCATCTTTCTCCAGATTCACAATCTAGGCGAACATATGTTTTCGATGAATTCCTAGCTCACATAGGCTTAGATTGGAGCTGTGTCAACCTCGGTCGTTGCTCATCTGGTAGAGACGAGATACTTGGTTGACATGCGCTCGGCATTTACAATCATTTATCGAGTCTCACCACACCCCTCGTTAGCAATAGGGTTGCGAACGTTAAAGTCAAAGTTTTATAATGGGCGATTGAACAAAGCTAAAGCTTATCATGCCCCATACGATTTCTACAGAATATTTTGAATAACTTCACAAAGAGAAAATAACAATGATAATAGTATGCGTGATCACTCACGGATGTTGAAATTTTAAGTGTTCCAATGCTTTGTCAAGTTGCGATTTAAATAGTTCAATTGCAGAAGCACAAACTACATCAGGTAAAAGAGAATTCCATGCGTCGCACACTCTGACTACAAACGAGTGATATCGGCAATCAAGGTGGCTGTTCTGGGTCCTCATCTTTAGTGGATCTCCCCTGAGGTGATCATTATGAGATAAAGTCAGCAGAGAACGACAAGGGTGGTTGAGTTGATGCAGTATGTGATATGCCAATATTAGGTCCCCTCGAAGTCGGCGGTATTGAGATGATAGGGTCCCAATATTTGCAGTCTTTCGGAGTATGTCTTGTTATATAGACCTTTTACCAATTTCGTTGCCAGCCTCTGCGGACATTCTAGAGCCTTCCTGTCGCGGTTTAACCAAGGATTCCATACTTAAACGGCATACTCCGTGTGTGGCCGAACGAACGCTGATAAAAAGCGTGGGGACAAGGCTTTTTCGAACTGCCCGAAAGCATGTCTGAGTAGTCCAACTTGCTTTAGAGCCATAGATGATGCTCTGGCACAGTGCGTGGAACATGTTACGTCCTCATATACCATTACTCCCAAATCCCTTTCATCAGTGGCATGCGGTAGTATTTGGTTCCCCAGAACGTAGGAGAAACGAGTCTTATGCCGAATGGAAATGACTCTGCATTTGGAAATGTTGAACTCGATGTCGTTGGCGATTGACCATCGGTGGGCTGCGTCGATCGTTTGTTGCAGTGCTATATGATCCTCAGGATGCGTTACAGTGCTCCAGATCTTAGCGTCGTCTGCAAATAGCAGTGTATTAGGCCCAAAGACATGCGTCAGGTTGTTTATAAATGCAAGAAAGAGACGGGGCTCCAATTCGGATCCTTGAGAAACCCTCCGAGTAGCGATGATAGGCTTTGATAATGAATCACCAACACGAACTGACATTGTTCTTTGTCGGAGAAACTCCTTGATCCAGTCCAGAACCAAACCTCTTACTCCGCAGTTGTAGAATTATTGCAGTAGAATTTGGTGGTTTACTAGACCAAACGCCTTGGAGAAGTCCAAATAAACTATATCCAATGGTTGGCTTGCATCGACGGATTTTGTCCACTCATCGCGTGCAAGGAGTGGGTTTGTGGTGCATGAACGCTTGTGCCGAAATCCGTGCTGGGTTGGAGACAAAAGTCCATGCCTCTCTAGATATTCCATCAACAGATCTGCCACAATAGCCTCCATGGCTTTCGACAATACCGGAAAAAGTGCAACAGGATGGTAGTTTGCTGGATCATTGCGAGATCCCCCTTTATAAATGGGAGAAATCACCCCTTCCTTCCATGACTGCGGAATTACTGCACATCCTTTGGTAAAGAATAGCCAGAATTTCAGAAATGTTATTGGTCAGCGAAATCAGAGTCCGGAGATGCATGTTGTCTGCGCCTGCAGAGACGATTAGCATCCGACTCATGAAGCATGAGAAAAATGGCTCAGGCTCTCAAACTCCCCTGGCCACGGGAAGAGAAAATAACTTGTTTTTATGAACATGACTTAAAATAGTTACGTAATCGTACAAACTCGGGGTTCTTCTGATTGCATTATCATACACATGACTCATCCAACTTTATTTTTGAGCCACCGAAATTTTTAGATAAATGTGATTGTAAAGACTTGAAAAGGAATTCACAGAAAACCTACGTTCCCCTACATTGTGTATTCTTAATCAATGAGCATATTTCGCAATTTTCTCTGAATTATTTCCAGATTGAAAGGAAGTGATAATTTCGGATGGATGATTATTTGTTTTCAATAACGTTCACGTTGCAGTTTGTCTTCTGCTGCAGGCCCGGATGATTTACTTCCAGTCCTCTTCGAATTTGGTGCTACTTCCATAGCTGGGGAAATCATATCCATTGTAAATGAATCTCTTAACACATCTACTATCCCCGACCGTTGAAGGCCGGTTACAATCAAACCAGCCCCCAAAACATCCACATATTCTGTTCTCTCCAAACGTTTTAGTCCCACAACATTAACATAATCAACTCTTAAACTGACTGAAAATGCTATCCTCAAACGCGTTCAGCAGTCTATAAACATGCCCAGGGATCCGTTGCAATTTGCTCACAAGCCTAATAAATCCACCCTGGACGCAGTCTTAATCCTAATTCATTTTCTCACTAAGTCTTTCAAAAACTCTGTTAAGTTTGTTCGGTGTGTTATCCTGGACTACTGCATTTGATTCCATTCCTAGATCGAAGATGTTAGAAAACCTGGAATCGTTTGAATGCTCTAAGCAGTTATTAGCTTGGGTATCCAACCATTGTGCTGATAGAACACAAACCACTTGATTGAGGAAGTCTTCATACAAACCCTTAGCCAACTCCGGGGTTCTTCAAAGAGCAGTGATATCCACATACTTATTTCCCACATATATTTGTGATTTTCCTTGTGGTTCTCCTGTACGAATTTTGAAATATGCAGATCACGTCGTGCTGTGCCAACTCATTTCTTCTTACCCCGATCTAAGCTCCTTCACCAACAATGCTGAACAACTTCAGTCATTATCCTCCTCATTGGGGCTAACCCTGAACCCCAGTAAATATGCTGAGTGTTTATATAGTTTTGTTCGCTCTCCATATTCTTAAGTCTTACGCCGTGGTCTAACCATCATTAGAGGTGTCTCTTCTATTCCTGTGAATGAGTTAGCTCCAAAATTTTCAGAGTATCACTTAACTTTTTGTGCGAAATTTGCTTAGAGAATTCTCACAGATCCTGACCACCCATTTCACGCAGAACTGACACGTTGTCGTTCCCATCATTCAACACGCTCTCAATTCCGCCAAATTTCATCTCGAATTAACACCTACTGTAGTTCACACATACCGTATCTTGTTCGTTTACTCACAAACAAAGAGCGGGCAATAAGTGGACTTTATCTTAACCTTGGATTATAAAATGTCCCCATGTGTAGTGCAACGCTTAGCGTGTATGATTTTTCACCTGAAGTGTGAGCTCGAATGCTTGCAAAAGTCATACACAATGCACAATACAATACACACTGACTTGCTTCAATTCATAGCACCGCGTACAAATGACCAATCTCTTGAGGAGTAGTTTATAGTTCGGTGTGTTCATACGGGAAGAAAATCAACGGCTTGATCATGCATCCGTATTCATCCGTTCAAGATCTAAAGGGCAAATGTGTATACCACATTCATGTTACAATAAGGTTTCAAACTAGCAATAGAAATTAATCGGCTCACAGTCTCTGCTAGCGTTGTTCCATGAAAACTAGGACCACCGTTTTCTGTGAGGTTGCAGTGATTCTACCCTTTAAAATAACGTCAGACCAAGTGGATTTTGTTACTTTCTGGACAACAAACCGCAGTTATTGACCAATCAGAAGCCATGCGGTTCAAGTAGCTGTGTAACGAAAAGATCAAACGTGGACGACTGAGGAAGTTCTGTTTACCGAATTTCATTTGACAGTGACAGCGGTGCTTCGTTTGACAATTACTGGTTGGAATTCACGCTTTGCTTGCTATGCGGATTCATAAATCCTTTCCACTCCGATAGCTATAGACGTGTGCTAAAGGGTTTTCTATTTTTTCACTGTTAATCGCAGAAGACGGATTTCAAATCTAACAAATGTTAGATTTAATTCAGGTGGCAAAGTTATCCTAAAGGACAGACGGTCCTGTTTCAAGGGATTTCAAATTCTTGTAGCGTTTGAAATCTACGTATGGCAAATGTTGACTGTAGTGCATCAAAACGAAAACCTGGAAGAAAAAGTTGAGAATAACTGAAAGAAAATAACTTTAAAAATCGTGTTGGAATGCGCAAGAAAGAGAAATAGAACTAAGAGCGAGCTCATCGGAGCGCGCAATTTCCGTAATAGTCCAAGGACATTAACTTAGACTTGTCAAAGGCTATTCAGTTTTGCTTTTCTCGAGGTTTATAAACGTCTTGAGAACATCTGACTGATTGCGTGAGTGAGTTGCGTTCACAAATGAATGCTTACTTGACAATCATAGACATGAAGATGAGTTGAGGATTGATGTTGTCATTGCATATGAGGGATCATCGTCATCTTTGGAAGAACTACGTTTGTCGTATAGATTCTCAAGTTATGAGAGCAAAATTATGAATAAAACACGTAGCATGACGTCAGATGCGTCAAAAGGCATAAACGTCAAAAGCTCCCTGCTGGCAGTAACAATGCCGGGTATGGATACCGAATTCGCACACAGATTGCTACCCTGAGATTTCACAAAATCGAATTTGAATATTCATTCAGTCTAAGTAGCATATAATCATAACAACCATTCAGATATCCTTTTACTTCAACAATTCATTGAGAGGACGAGGTGTCGAATGCGAAACAGTACTCCAAAAGTATGAGCAAATTCGTATGCCTTGATATCGCCACTAGAGTCCGGAAATCACGTGATTTATAGAGAAAAAAGAGACACGAAATTAGGAAGATTGCATCAAGATGAAAACATCAATCAAACTCCCCATTTCTAGTCGAACTTGACTGATATTTGTGAGAAAACACTGTCATAGATTTCGAAGTTACTTGAGTGTATTTGGTAAAAAATACTTGGCGACGTCGCTTTCCATTTTTGGCTACAGAGTAGGGTACACGTCTCAGGATGAATACGAGTGATCTGCCATTCAGTTCGTATTCAAATACCACTTATTCTTTGTAAACTTTTAGAACAATTTCAGGCGAACAATTGTTTTCAAAAGGTCATAATAATGCCATTACAGTATATGCGAGGGAAAATCTTAGAGATTGGGAGGAGAACAATAAAATGTGAGGAATCGTTCACTTCGTGTATGCGTGTCTGTGTTTGTGTGTGTTGCACACCGCATTCTCACATCTGTGCTTCCGGGGTTGTAGTAATGTAACGACGGTCGTGTGACCCAGTTCTAAGGAATCGGTGTTGTTGTGTGAAAATGTTTGTGTGTGTGCGGGCAGGGGGAGCATGGGGGAGGAGTGGGTTCGCGAACCCAGGGGAGATGGAGATCTTGGATGACACGTTTCTGGGCCCAAAGTTCGGGGGTCAAATGCTTAATGCAGATAGCCTCAGCTATGGCCAACGTACGCATTCTAACGTATTCGGACCAGTTCGGGGGGACCTGATTAATAATGCGGAATGCTTCACTTGGGTCAAGGCGATAGCCAGTGTAGACACTAGTAAGTGAGAATCGCACTTGTGATAGATCCGGAACCACGTCGACTCAGCCAGCGGGGATGGTGTTTTTCATGCTGATAGATAACTGCCGTTCGACCAACGTAGAGTGCGTCACAAACGCATCTGAATGAGTAAACAATCAATAAGGCGGTTAACATCGGTAGTTTACCTTTATTCCGTAGGGTTATCAGTGGCGAACTTTTGAAAGAGCAGCGTAGGTGCGTGGCGTTGAATGTGGCTTTTACCGCTTCATTCAGTCGTCTTATGAGGGTTTCAGCGGCAACTTCACCCTTAAAAAGAAGAATGATGAACAGGTCCTTCTTTTCCATCGTATCAGTGTGCACTTTTGGCACCTGTGCCGTCATATTTCCTTGAATGAGGCGGTTAGGATAGCCAATGCTTCTGATCACGTTGGAGATAAATTTGAGTTAATCTTCCAATACTTCTTGTGAGCAGATTCTCCGATACGTAATGGAGCAGAAAATAGAAAATGACTTCATAACAAAGTTGGCGGATTCCATGCCGAAGAGACTCGAAGAAGTCCTTAAGAACAAAGGTAGACCAATCGGCTATTAGTGTATTTAAACTTTACACCTTAATTATTATCAATGTTAATTCGTTGTAAATAAAAACTGTTCCATTCTCTTTAATTACCTCCTAACTCGTTATGCTCTAGGCCAACCACTACTGACGAAATGGGAGTATCCTGTACATTCTGAACCATTTCATCTGCGGAGTATAAACGAATCAGGAAAATCACTGCTATAAAGAGACTCACCAAGGCTTGTTTATTATTATTTGGACAGAAAAATTTACCCTAGTATAAATACTGTTGCCTATACGAACACACAAGTGTTTCACAGGTAACTGTTGCTTCAGTTTCGATTAGACCTGTAGATACCAAACATTTATTCAGGTTCCTCTTTAGTTTGATCAGGACAAGCTGTAAATTTCGCGTATTGGCCACTCCAAGTTTTCTTACGGTACACGCGGCGTTGTATAGATCCATCACCTTTTCTAATGAGGGGTACATTTAGAAACGGTATTTGATCGTCTGCTTCTACCTCCTTTGTTAATTTTATGGTCTTGTGTGCGGAGTTGAGTTTTTCTAGTAGTTGATCCAGTTCGCACTTTGAATCAGCTATACAAAATATGTCGTCTACATACCGACAATATTTATGCAAACTAGTAACTGTGTCTTTCAGTTGGTTATTCTCCGGCATTCCCATGAAAAAGTCCGCCAAAAGGGGTTCTAGTGGTGATCCCATTGCAACTCCTACCTTTTGTCGGTAGACCGTTCCGAAACAGAAGTTCGCGTAGCGCTTCTGTGGTATCCCCAAATTAATTTCGATATCAGTAAGATGTTTTATGATGAACTGGATGGTTTCCACTAGTGGAACATTGATGAAAAGTGACGTGATATGCATGGAAGGCATCACCTTATCTGACCAGTCTATATCTCGTATTACTTCAATAGATTGAAAGGTATCCTCACCACTATAGGCCGATAACCGTTTTTTTTCTGGTTCAAGGATTTTAGCCAACCATTGATTGACGCCATGGTATAGAGAATTAGTCATCTATAAGATAGGACGACGGGAAATTTGAGCTTTATAGGATTTTGGCAAACTATATAGCATCGGAATGCATGAACCGGTAGGTCTTATGCGTTCATATAGTTCAATGCTCATGTAATCCTCTTGATCGAGTCGTTTCAGTATCCCCGTGATTTGTTATTCAGTCTGGTGTGTTTTTTCTATTTGTCTTAGTGCGGTTGTGAACTTGTCCTCTTCCGATACGATAGCTAGCAGTTCGCCAGTATATTCTTTCTCGTCCATGACCACAATCCCGGTTCCTTTATCCGGGCGACTGAAAATTATATCTTTATTATGGGTCATTTCACGTAGGGATGCGCTTTTTGCTAACGGGGCCAGCCGTGTGGGGTTCAGATCTGTGGTATGAATAACAAACGTTTACGAGAGTTGATTTGATCTCTTTGATCGAACTAGGCACCAGATCCCGTGTCTGACTAAACAGGTTTTCGACTTGTACCTCCAAATCTACGAACTCACTTTTTATTTCTTTTTGCAAGGCAAAACTTTGGGCCTAACGATAGCACCTCGATCTGCGTGTGATTCAGACTGATACTAGATAGGTTATGGACATACCTCTCCGGTTGATTGGTGAAACTGTATTGCGGTATCTGTTTGTCCAACGTTTGCCTCAGGCAGGACAATCTTCTATCTTTCCTTGATTGAACTCTGGTGCGCATATAATTGAGATATTCCAGTTTCAAGTCCTCATGTAACCATTCCACGAAATGCTGGCGCTGCGATATATTTCGCTCATACTCTGCTAGTTTAGAGCGAATAGTGTCACATTCATGAAGGGCATGACGCCGCAATGTTTTGGCATTTGGATGAGTTCGGTGTCGAAGTAAAACTTTCCAATAATGGCGAAGGTAACAGTTGGTTGAATACAGTCACGAATGAATTTTAACACAAGTGTTGGCCCATTCAAGTCGCGTGGAAAATGCAACGAAATAATTCATTCCTTCCACCACGGTGGGCTCTGTGCAAAGTTTCAGATTTCCAAATATGCACATACTCGCATTAAGAACACGATTTTACGTGAACAATGCCTTCCAATACACCATATCTATGCCATTACAGTTTATCAATGAAGGAAATATCCTAGGGGTTGGGAGGAGAAAAGTAAAATGTGAGAAGTTGTTCATTTCTTGGAAACTGTTAATCCCCTTGGTAATAAATGTGAGTTTTTATGGATGCACCTATCAACGGTTAATTGACCTAGTAGAATCCGCAGATGAGAACAACGTATTCAACTTCATCTATTTCAAATGTGTAAACGGTCCCATTGAACACATGTTGAGAACAGGAATTGACAAAAGAGCTCTTTTTTGGTGTATCTTAATCATATCCTTAAAACAATAGATATGATTGGTTGCATATGGGGATATAGGAAGGTAAAGAAAAGTAATTAAAATTCTCATGTTTGCATCATAATTAGTCCCCATTTGAATTTGGGTGACCGAAAGTCTAGAAATTATTGGCTGTGTTTATAAAATCTACTTTTATATAAGTATCCTTTGTGAGAGGAAATACTTGTTATTAGAGGGGACCTGCCTTGAATAATAAGTGAATTATGTTCTGGAAAATTCATTATCCTTATCTGACAGTTTCAGTTTGTACAATCATTAACCATGCACTATCAAGCACCGGTTTTGGTTGCTGCCTTTTGGCTTCCCATTTGGATGAACATCAGGCATTCACTTGTTATATAAACATGAAAATGCTTTGGCGGCAGTGGCCAAGTTAATAGATCATCAAATTGTGACCCTAGGGTCCCGGGCTCAATCCACTCCAAGAGGCCTCAAAGATTGTGATTTCCGGATTTCAGAGGCTTTACTGTCTGGAGAGTTTTATGGTTTACGGTTTACTAAATGTTGAATCTTTGTTCTCGAATGTACCACTGTTACAGAGGGCAGAGTTCATTAGTGGGCACATAATTAAATACAAAATCCAGACAGAAAAGCCAGTTGCAACATTTACATTTTGATTTGTTTGAACAGCGTATTCATTTTAGTCCTATGAAAATCTCAAGAAACACCGTGAATCACAAAATGTGGAAATATTTCCCTTCATGCAAGAACACTGATCTGTGGGTTCACGGATTTAATGTTTCATTCATATAGACAGTTCAACCGATGAAAATGTGACTAGATCGCACTGTACAGTGTGTTTCAATGAGCAACGAATGAGAGGTACCAGTTTGTGAGCATTGCAAATAAGAATCATTGCTTTGCAATCATAGAAATTGCACGGGGTCAGGGACAAGGAGATGTAAGATTTGAACAAGGGAACAAGGTTTACCAGTCCTTTGAGGTAATATTATCCGTTCTGGCCGTCACTATCCGGCGTTACATCTGCAACGGGTAGAAATGTACGACATAATACTTAGTTACGATTCCCGACGTTTATCATGACGTCATAAATTATAAACAACTTTTCGCTCTATGCGAAGCGCTGGTTTTGCCAGGCCATCTCCGATGCCCAAAACGCAATGCGATCCCAAATGAACTCGGCTACAGCGGACTCAAAACCGAGATACCAAGGAGAAAAACAGGCCAGGATAATCAACTGAATGCATTCTCTGTTTCCCGAATTATTTCACAGTTCAGAGATTTCTACTCTCCGTTTCATAGATTCATTAGTCAGAGAAGAAACAAAAACGTAATTCTGGCTGAAAGGCTTGTATGCTTTTATGCTACACTGGTGATAATCCAATGTGCAAAACTGAGGCCGTTGTAATTATTAGTATTATATTTATTCTTTTTTCATAAACCGCATTTGCGTTATTTACCAATTCATAAGATTTTCGTTTTGAATCAGTAACATACTCGGATTAAGCTAAAATGATCAGTTTGGAATTTCTCATTTAATCAGTAACAAGAAGTATTAAAAGGACATGGAATGGTCACTAATGAGATACTATTTACCGGATCGATTGCAAGGATTCTCGCCTATGATAGAAACCTGGTTCGCTACAACCGAAACGCATTGTTCATACGCCCGCATCAATCGCACCACAGGTATACTAACTACCCAATCTCACATTCACTCCCCCGGGTATGAATGACAGCTCACCCCTGTGGATTCCATTGTGTACATTTTTGTTTTGTTATGCTGTTGTAAAAGTGCCTCTGCATCGCAAACGTTGGTGAGGTTGTACATTCTCATTCAATTAAATTGCATCGAATTCGGCAGGTGCACACAAGTTCACGACACTGCTCGGTTTGAGGTTTCTGAACAACGGCGCAATCGTAAAACATTACAACTGCATTCCTTTCTGTGATAGTATGGTATAGATATAAATAGATAGATAGATATAGTATAGATAGGTGGAACATTGTTATATAGACAGAGAGATTAATTATTTTTATCGAGTGATTGGAACGGATTGATGATTACGGTTCTTCTTCATTCATTCAAACTTCTGCCTTAAGTTTCAGTTTCACTTGGTTCAACCGTAACACCTGTACGTTCGTACGATGGTTTTGGTTGCTACCTTTTAACTATCAATTTGGATGAAGGAGTAGTAGAAAGATTGGAAAGTTGAAAGTACAAACGAAGATAAAATGGAGAATTCCAGTTCACTAATTTTGGAAAGTAATTGAGAAAATGTGCGAACGCTACTGTTTACGACACTCAGTGTCTCTAACCATCGGTTACGATCATCCGTAGGTCCCCGTCCAGGGGGCCTAAGGCGAACTATATTGCCGAGTCTCCTGGTAAAAGTTGCCATACCCTCATGCCAGGTCTATGTTTGATCACTCTTTAATAGTATCTACCCAACATCTGCCTTGGTAAACACCGCATGCCCTGGAAATGTATTTGTAGACACGCACGCTGCATGTCCCGAAATTCGTCGTCTATGGAGGTTGTTCACGAGCTCCACTGGATGACCGCGATTACTTAAAACTCTTCGCCTAACCTCAGCATTGTTCGTCCGGCTGAGAAAATAGATTCGTGCAATGCGGCGTAGATACCGATGCTCGAACAACAACAGTCTAACTTTATGCTGGTTTCCTAATGGCTAGGTTTCTGCACTGTTTAGCGGAACTTCCAAACTCTTCACAAACAACCGGATATCGCGATGGCGCCAAAAATATCTCGATTTCGCAAATTCCAATCCATCCCTCTGTATGCTTCTACTTGGTGAGATATAGCTGCGCAAACAGCAAAACTTGTTCACTTGCTCTAGTACTTCCCGAGATAGAGTGATGCTGGGAGCCGTACCAACCTAGTCTTGTAACAACATTTTGCACTTTGAAGGTGAAAAACGAATACACCAACACTCCAACCACTCCGAAAGGCGTACACTTCACTTGAGCTGAAAGACTCACTGGAATGAATGGAATGCGAATACGAACAAATATTTCTATCTTATATATCCGGTATGTTTATTTGAACTACACTGTCGCAAGTCAAGTCTGAATTTTTGAAAATGTCACAAAGTGGATGAAAAATCTTTATCAAACCATAAACATGGACCCAATCGTAGGAGGTTGAGTTAAAATCAATATCAAAATATTAAATATCTGTAGAGGTAAGAGATAACTACGCATTTGTTCTGTTTACGTTCTGCAGATTTCTCCGCACAACCATTTGTTTAATATATAAGCCTGTAACATGGATATGCACAATTCAGCCATGCTCATTTCGTCGCATCTGTACACATGCTTACTGGGCTTTAGTGATTCTCATAGTCAGTGAGATAATAACCATGAGATGACCAGATGGATCAATCAGATGGATCGATCTTTCGAAAGAAAACGTTGTCTGGACAATATTTGCATTTCACGTGTTTCGTCCCTATGTGATACCATCTCGGTCTCGTTTACATACTATTTCATTGAGTGCGTAAACTATGCTCAGCGGACTCTTTGAATGACGAAATGGACATCCTAAAGAAAGTTCTGTACGCCAGCGGATGTACATTTATATTCATCGCCAAACATTGGAAAGCAAAACCAAAAGTACACAAACCAATAACTGCTCCCGAAACGAAAGCTTTTTTAAAAGTTGTTGTACAAAGGTAATGATGTGAATGAATTGGTCACTAAGTGGTTGGACTCTGCCGTCAAATGCGTCTATTATGAAGTTGACCCGGCCATTTGTCTTCACGACCACGCGGACACTATCGGCATCAGTTAAAGAACCCATCCCCCTATGCCAAATCAAACTGCGTTTCAAAGAGGGAATTTGTAATGCATAGAGTAAATGAAGTGTAAAATGAAAGCTACGAAGAACTGTAAAGCTTTTTTGAACTGGCTTGGTCTCATCAGCAGTGCAAATCTATCGATTCAAATAGGGATCGAACCCGGCACTTCACAAGCGGAAGGCAAGCATGCTAACCACTCGGCCACTGGGTAGCTGCCCAGACCGTTTT
>UZAN01000094.1:0-15884 GCA_900618425.1 Echinostoma caproni | reverse complement strand
GGGATTGTTCGGCTGTTTGGGACGCCGCTATTGGTGCAAGATCTCAGACTGCGTTACTCGGAGTCAAACTCCTAGTGTAAGAGTGATGATCAGGCTGTAGTCTAAATAATGACTGCGTTTACTACAATGCGCGAACGGAGCGGAGCGGGGAGCGGGGGGGAAAATCTGATTGAATCTTGGATCGTAAACACTTACATATTTACCGTGTCGTCATTATAACTGGTATGTTGAATATCGCTTGACAAGTATGGTGACAAGCGCAAATTAGTGCCAAGTGCTAAATAGCGTCAGTGATGACAAAGTGTTTACTTCATGTAACGAACAGAGTCCAGTTCAAAACCATATTTTATCTTAGCTAGCACAGATAAATGCTTCGAGGCTTATTATGTGTCATTAATTCGGAGCTCAAATGAACCAAATATACTTAAAGTCGATCACGTTCCCGTTTAAGTAAATATCTCCCTGAAGAGGATAGAGCGTCTCCTTGAATTCCTTTGATGACAGCAGCCTGGGTGCGGAAACCAGTAGACAGATTGGTAGAGATTGTGCTCTATATTTCAACCGCATATCATTATAAGCCCCAGGAGCTCCATGTCGAAATTGTCGTAGAATATGATAATAGTTCCGTTTCCAATCAGCGTCAACTCGCTTCGCTGTAAAATAAGTGATTCAATTTGACTCGCAGAACTTGAACAAACTCTTCACGAGCCGAGAGTTTCACTGTGTGTCACAAACAAATCACAGTTGGACACATTGTCCTGCCCTAGTGTTCAAATACTCTCCTTCTGTGCCGTTCAATTGCGCATCAAGTAAATATGTCGATTCTGGTTTGGGAGTAAAGTCTTAAAGCGATCGTACTTTTGAAAAACCACTCATTGTTCCATTCTTTTACTGCAGGACTGAGTTCGTTTTCGGTGGGAACCATCTCCTGAGTGAATCATTTAAATTCCATCTGAAGTATATCACTCGGAATTAAGAAGCTTCCGGAGTAGTCCCATCAGTTGAACCATTGCCATTTCTAAACTCTACACGGAGTGGCCAGTAGCTGATGACCTGCAAAACGTACACCGTTTGAAAGCACTTAATCACAGATGGAGGAGTTACAAACTTGTTCCAGTCTTGTATGTCGGGGTCACCGGGGTGCATCTGTGTAGGTGCATGTGGTACTAGCTACTGGGTTTCGAGTCAGAACCCCGAGTGTTTCAATTCTAAAGAAAATGTTACACCAGGTTGCAGATAATGTTTCATTTTCATGCTAATTCAGTTCAGGTAATCAAAGGTAAATCTAAAAGGTTCTCATCCTGTGATAAAACATTTTTGACGCCTTGTCTGTATGAGTTCAAATTTTCAAACTACTACAAATAACTTTTGATTGAGCTTGTATTCGTTATGAAAATCAACTGCCCGCCCAAAATTAAAAACTATTGAAATGACTGTGAAATCTGTTGATCCTTTCAGAGAATCTAATCAACAAGATACCATATAGAACGAAGGGGATTAGTACTTCTAGGAGCGAACCTTGTGGACCTCTCGGTGTATCAGGCAGTCAATCCAACATTACCGGAGCTCTGGAAATAATCGGGAAATAACCCAATTGGCATGCTATTCCAACAGACAAGAGGATTTAACCAGAAGCATCAACATTTTGGACCTTCGATGTGCAATACATTTTCTTACAACAAAACGTTCCCTGCAAGCTTAAGTTTAGAAAACTCGTGTATCCTAATCATGTCATTACACCACAATAAATATTTTTATGCATATGTATACATATGTGAGTATATGTATATATAGATATATATATATTTCAAACGGGAATTCGTCGTTTATATAGCAATTGAAGTGTGAAGTGAAAAGCTCGGTAGCACTGGACAGCTGTTTCGACCTGGTTGGGTCTCATCAGCAGTGCGAATCCATCGACCCGACTGCGGATCGAACCCGAGACTTCATGGGCAGAACGCAAGCGTGCTACCCACTACGCCACCGAGCACCTGATCAGACCGTTTTTCATTTTCCATTTACACGATATAGCACAACCCACCTTTGAAAGTTTGTTTTGTAAGACGTAGCGGCTGTATGCTATAGGCGTTGAGTGGTACCGCAAGAAGTCCCAAAAGTAAGCATAGTTTTGACCCTGGCGAGATGAAGTAATTGAGGAGACGACGATGGTCATCAAGCTTCTCGTTATTCTAAATCAGATTTTGCTTTGTGGCCTGTATTCCCTCGGCAAGTCGGATCCTAGATGTAGAGGACATGCCTGTTTTGGAGGGTGTACGCAGCACTTCGAACGATACTCTGGTCAAATTTTCAACACACAAGTGCCTTAGCATTTTTGTTACAATCGAAGTGCAAGAGAAATAAAATATAAGCTCACACAGATGGAGGGTATTGAATACGGTTGGAGTGAGATGCAAATACTCACAGCTGTGTGGGTGAACAGCTTTCAACATGACACCTGATGCGTAGGAATTGTATCGAGGTCAATTGATTTGATAATAATTGATTATGCAACAGTGAAAAGTGTCTACATGTACCACAGTGAGCGAGTGTTGTCGGACGGATCGGTGAGAGGGAAATCGAACAAATTGATCAAATCTTGGATTAACTAGCGTGGTGAATTTCTACAACACACTTAGATAAATACAGTTTCCTTTAGGTTTATCCATTTTATTCCACATATACCGTCATCAAACAAACGGGGGGTTATTTATTTAATATGGATATAGTAATTGCTTCCTGTTTCTTGCGTGAAAAGTAAGAAATTTGGAAATCAATGCAGAGCCCATCTTTATTGGATCGCTCATTCTGTGACCGGATTCACGTGAAACTACTCAAGCGCGCGTAATTGTTGTTAAATTTTTTGTTTTTCAACAAATCCCCCCTCCAGGGCAAATCTAAGTCCGAGGAAAGAGTATTGAATGGAAGACTGCTTCTACGATGCAATATTTTGATCCAGAATCGCGTCGATCACCTTGGAGTAGCTCCACACCGGAAGCGCTGCAGTTTTCTAGAGCGCTGATTAGGATTTTGTCTATTGCGAAATTAAAGAGGAAGGGCTAAGCTGGGCACCCTTGTGGAACTCCGCTTGTGATGGTAATTGATGGTGGGATGTGATTATAGACTTTGACGCGGCCTGATGTGTTTGAGCAGACGGCTTTTAGAAGGTTAATATATTTCTCAGGCACACCACTTTCTAACAGATAAGTCCAAAGAGCTGCTCTTTCAACTGAGTCCAACGCAGCACGTATGTCCAAAAACACAATGATGATCGGTGTACTGAACCTTTGAAATTGCTTGAGGATCTGGCGTAGCGTAAATATGTGATCAACGCAGCTCGGGCCAGGACGGAATCCAGCTTGTTCTTCGCGAATTTGACGCTCTATTGTCCAACTGAGCCTGCGAAGGATCAACCAAGTTAACAGCTTGGATACAACAGAGATCTGGGGCTATAACCAGGTCGGTGAACCACTGGCAGTTCACCTACGGGACATGGCTAAAACCCTGATTCCAAACCAACCAAGAAGAGGCGCACGAACCACCCACACCTTTTTGATCGTGACACGGTCACCGGTTCGATTGGGCATCAAGGTGTATTGGACACCTTGGACGTCTGACCTCGTCCGAAGGCTGTATGATCCGATGAACCGGACACCGGCCCCTAATGGATTGCGGACTCTGAGTGCCGTCCTGTTGTCTTGCAGGTTAGGCTTTCTAGTCAAAGGGTTCGGCTGGGGACCCAGAGGCTATCCCCTTCTTCGGCCAGGGCAACCGGGAAGTAACATGCCCACACCACTTATGAAACACATTATACATTTCCTCAGAATTGAATTGCAATCATGCATTCGGAGCTCCACTCGTGGCTTGACTGTAGTTCTATTCCTGTCCACAAAATCCAGGGCTCAAACATTTCTGATTTGTATTACACTCATACCAAAAACATATCCCGTAGCCCCCTCCTCATTATTTACCCATCAGGCTGTTTTTATTTCAATCCTTTCCAAAAATTTTAGATGTTTGCTTCCGTTTTTTGTTTCGATTGTAATTCAGTTACCGTTGTTTCTCATCATATTAACCTTCTCTCTGTAAACTTACATTTATTCAAAATGTACCAACCGGATTTTAGCATCAAAAGCCTGTCGCGATTGACACATTTATGGCTCTTGATTCAGATGGAATTCCACCGATATCGTTAAAGATATCTGCGAGAGAAATTTCTCTCCGACTTCGATTTTTAGCTACTAGATTCGGGCCAAATATGTTAGAATGTGTACGTTGGCCATAGCCGAGGCCATGTGTATTAAGCATTTGACTCCCGAACTATGTGCCCAGAAGCGTCTTATCCAAGCTCACCATCTCCCCTGGGTTCGCCCACCCACTCCTCCCTTATGCCCCCCTTGCCCGCACACACAAACATTTTCACACAACAACACCGATCCCTCAGAACTGGGTCACTCGACCGTCGTGACACAACTGCAAACCCCAGAAGCACAGATCTGAGAATACGGTGTGCAACATACACACAAACACAGGCACGCATACAAGAAGTGAACGATTCCTCACATTCTATTGTTCTCCTCTCAACCCCTAGGATTTTTCCCTCATATAAACTGTAATGGCATGATAATGAGTTATTAAAAACAATTGTTCGCCGGAAATTGTGTTTTATCTAGATCGTTAGTTTATCAGTGGCTACGCGTTACTTTCGTTCCAAACTGGAAAATCACTGCCCCATCTCCCTATCCCCGTTCCTCCATGAATTCATGGAGACCGTTATGGCCAAAATCCCGTAGCATATTTGAAATATCGAGCACTCATTGAACACCATCAGTACTCGTTTTGCCTTTACAAATCCACTGAAAATCGTTTTTCTCACATCTGGTAGTTCCTAATCTAAAATGATGGGAAATTGCAGTTGTTGTATCTGAATATCGATCGATTATGTCCTGAATGTTTACTGGCGAAATTAATCACGTTCGCCTTCTCTCCGAAACTCAAATTATGCATACGTAATTACCGCGGCGATCTCTCCTTTGCAGTTCACGTGGTCCAGGCTGTCTAAGAAATTTCATTTGTTTCGCGGCTTTCTCTGTTTCGCGCTCTAGGTGCCACAATACTTTACTTATTTATGAAATTTTTGCTCACCTTCCGACAATATCCATCGACGTTTTCATCATTTACTGTTCTTTATCCTCTGAATGTTCATCAAATAATATACCTATGGATTTATCCGACATAAGTACCTAAACGTCAAACGTATACTAGTCTAGAATTGGTCCAACAGTGTATCATTTTGTAATTACAGAAACTGCCAATCCGGCTTTTTTCTGAATGCTTGCATCAAATTCAAATGCTTCTTCCTTGCTAAATATCTGCTGGTATTGTTCTTCGAGCTTTTCTCTCTTGGTATCCGCGTCTAACCAGTTCGTGCATCTAGAAGAACCAGTTTTCTCTTCTATATCGGACTTTTTTTACAATCCTCGTATTACGGCTGAAAACTTATCTATGCCCGATTAGTGCAATGAAATTAGGGGGCTAGAGTTTCGTAGATTATGCGCTTCATCGTTAATTGAAAGGGAGTAGTCAACAACACATCACTGGATTATTGTTTTCCATTCATTTTGTTTCTCATATGCCAAAATCGCACCATCGTATTTTGCTTACACAGGACGAGTAGCAATTCAACATCACTAGAAAATCTTCCTCAGTTATTGCATTTTTGGTTGTGATTCATTCATTCCTCCAAAAATCACTAAACCTTGGGAAGACCTCTTCAACACTATCATATTCACGTTCTCACATACTGAATGAACAGATTTGTTTTGAAATGATTGTAACTGGTGTCTCTCTCACATTATTTACCGATAGACTTTAGGCTTTGCCCTTCTCACTGCCATTCACTTGCAACGTGATTAACTGTAAATCCTTGGTACCCCCCACTTCGAATCTCAGTGGATATGTAATGATAAAAATATTCAAAAAGGCGCCGCAAATGCTGATCAACGGTCCTCAAAGATGCATACTAATACACGTATTTGCCCGGAGGTTTACTGTGCGAATTCCATTTACAGTACCACCAGTACGTCCCAATATCAGTTCCATTAGCCTCCCGGCGGTGGCTGAAATTCGATTATTTTTATATGCTGAGACGTAAGACCTTGTGAGGTAATCCCATAATTCAAAATGGTGGGCAAAACTGTCAAATGTTTGGGTTCTTTCGAAAAACGCGAAGGATATTATTTTCATATAGCAAAGCAAAGAATGTAATCGATTAATTCATTTAATACCGATTACCGTTTAAAACGGTGGATGAAAATGAATTCAGTTTTTGAAAGGTGACAAGGTAAAAATGGCTGTCAGGTTCGTATGATAGGTCGGATCGCTGTATTATATAACTCCAAATGGTGTATAGATCAGCTAACTGATCCTAAAGATTGTCCCAAAATGCCACCAGTCTTTAATGGTTGCAACTAGCAGAAGTGTTTCGTGTAATGTGTTTATTCTTCAGAAGATCGATGGTTTAAATAAATGTGTTTAATGAATATAACCCCACATGGTATTTGTGCAACGTATCGCAGCCAAAACACAGACTGAACGAATTTGTCATAATGGTGACACGAAACCTTGCTCTATGGGAAAACCAAACGCATTTTAATCATGAACCTTATAAATTGATTTATACTGGGTCAAGCACTGACCTGTATTCGTATCGCACAAGTAAAAAGAAGGCGATCGCCGAAGTTTCGTTAGACACTTTAGTTCACAGGCATGCCATCTGCCAAAACAGACTAATGGCACGCCGCTCGCGGTTGTTTGAGCTGGATTTAGGATCCGAACTTACCTTTCACAAAACTGAGTACTGGCATTCATAAGATTGCTATGGAAATACCTTCAATCACTGCTGGTTGTTTGAAAGTTTTGGTCAAGAACCATGGACCCAACCATAAGATTGAATCCGGAAAACGACAAAAGATCCCTCATTAAAATACTAATGGATTCTCTTATGCTGCTTCAATTTGGGTAACAAATACACCGAGGTTTAAATGATCATTACATTTGTGCGTGGGTACACAACGGGCACAGTAAATGCTATAAACTGCAACAGACTTCCATTTCATGATGGTAAGATGGAATTCCTGGATAATGGAATGTCACACTGAGGATTGAGTTGCTCGGGGCTTCCGAATGACAAGGTGGGGAATGTCCCAAGTTCCATGCTGGTCACGAATTCAATCTGTTTCCATAATGGAGGCAACTAAAGAACCTTTATTGACTTCTTCTGCTTTCATCGATGTACTTGTGTCGGAGGGGTTAAAAGACGATTGTGTACACGGATATCAAACCGTATACAGAAGAATATGGGTCCTCACGGCTCCAAGCCTCCGTTCAATCGCCCGCCATGTACTAGTCTGCAAGGAATATTGAATACCCAGAAAACATTTTCGTGTTCTGATTCACCCAATGGGGAGCCGGTCACTATCGTTCGCTGATTCAGTTGCCATTTCACGTTACAAACCCGACCTATGGAAACAGATCAAGCGCTTGGTTAGCCTGGCGCAGTCTTGGTAGATATGACTTTCCCGGACCCTATTACCCGTTGCGTGGATTGTAAATCTTGTCACTGTGCCTACTGCGATTCGGTTTTGTGATCCATTTCTTCTGTATTGATTACTTTGTCTGCCCCGTGTGTTCGTCTGAAGAAGACGTCTTTTTACTTCCTTTTTTATCAATGGAATATATAATTGTACAGTCAACATTCAGTAAGGGGGCTGCGGTCATACAAAGGCTGCCTGGGGAAATACAGAAATAGGGAAGATGGGCAGCGGTGGAGCAGTCCGAACCCGGGACTTCCGGGTCAACATTTGGTGACCTAACCGCTTGGCCACCACCGGCCACTATCTTAACCAAACTTTGTACGAAAGTGTATACACAGATCATGATATTACCCAAACATGGTTCAATTCAACAAGTCCTGTCATCATGATGGTTCATCTTCGTCACATGATATTCTGTGCGTATTGAGCCTTTTCACAAGTTTTACAAAATCATCCTTTATAGATGTTTTCTCTGATGTGCATAGGTATCTAGGTAGGTCATAAAAAAAGAGAGCCTGGATAAAAACGCGTCATCTCATCTGTTTATTATTCACATGCATCACTCTCTGCGACAGCACCGTGTCGTTTCTCGGTACTTATCCAAGAACCATATCAATAGCATATAGGCTACCGTAACTCACTTTCATTTTAACAAAACCAAATCCGTTTTTTCTTCTTAATTTAATATGCGCACAAACAACAGTTCATCGAATTATATGCTTCCAATTGAAGCCAGTTAGGACGGAAATTGAAGTTAAAGGAGCATTAACCAAGTGGTTCACATTTACAAATCATTTTGGCTCACAGCTCGAGCGTTCGAACACCCGTGACTATTATTGAACCATAAATCACTTAATGCGCCTTAATCTCCTACACTAACATAAACGTTTTAATAAAAAGCTTTTAGAAGTGGTGGTAGCAGCTGTGCAATTCATCGTAATATAGCTTTATAAATAGAAGTCAATTGCCAACTTACCATAAATAATATGATCATATTTGGACTTTGAACAGCGTCAGTGGTCATTTTTAAATTGTTGGAACGAATCTATCAGCAAGAAGCCGAGCGTAAGGTGCCCGAAATGGTCACGTTCATTTCAGTGAGAATTTTTTCTCTTATCTTACCCGTTGACCAAATGTTGCATGCAGCAATGAAGACCGTTTAGCGTTAGTTCAAATATCTCTTAATTAATGTCAATTTGAGGCTACAAATATTCAATAGTCGAAGGAATATAATTCATAGAAAACGGTTTTCAATTTTTGACATGTCGAGCGATCGACTGATGTCATGGCTTTCTTCCATTCGTTAGCAATACTACCACTACTACTAAAGCTGATAATAAAAGATTTTTTGATGTAACCTCAGTTTTGTACATCATTTTAGTTTCCGCCATTAATCCGCCATTGATTTCGACATTGATCTATCGGCTTAACATATGTTTTTAATCCAGTTTCTTTATTTTGCTGATTAGATGGAATTATTGCATCTCACCTAATTCAGTGAAGATATTCAGTGCTTTAAATCTCTTATTTTTTCCGTAGAACTTCAATTTCGCATACTGGATAAAATTGGTTTAGATAGACGATCATTAAGTCCCAGTTGGGTCACAGATAGCACAGGATTAGGCGAAAGTTTCTTACGCTACCGTGATCGATTTGTTGACAAACCATTGAAATGTTCGCGCCTTCTTACTGTTACTGCTCCAAAAGGTCCACAATTAATCAAAACTGACTGTTCCGTTCATGTGCACTTGATAACCGATGGAACGTTGAGAAAGGCTTTCGTGATAACCTTTTATTTCCTATCCGAATAACACAAGCATTAACTCCTTCGTTCTTGTGCATTCATACCAGTAATCTTGCAGGTTTGTTAACAATTAACTTTGCGCTACGTTATTTATACTTATACGTAGAGCTTTGACTGCATGCCTGCTTGATCGAGTCAAACGTGGATTGTGCGTAGAAATGAAGTCTGACAGAAAAATAGCGAAGATCAGTGTCACTCATCTCATCCCCAATTCAATTCGAGTTAAAAGTGAATGGCTGGATTAAACTTTTTCACTGGATTGCTAACTACATGACCTCTGTAATGTGACGTCTTGTCTTGTAGATATTTAGCAGCCAAATGGAAGAAAAAACGGAATGCCAACATGATGTATGATGTTGAGCAGGCAACGTCCTATCAATTATATCATCCCGTGTTTCGTATCTTGTATAATTACACAATAATCTCATTATTGAAATTCCTAATTTCCATTAAGAACCTGCAAAAATCCTCCGTTTTTGTTACGATTTGAAGTCTAGCAATATATCACCCAATGTACAAGTCTAACTAAGAAAAGAAAATCGGTAATTCATCCTGTAAAACAATGGGGGGATTTCAATGTAGTTTGTCTAGACGCCGACGCGACTTTGTTTAAACTGACCACTTTTTCATAAAAGAGCGTGCACGCTCAAGAGGTAGATAAATGGAATGAAAAATTAGAGAATTTTAAACACCTAGAAACCGAGAGAATTTGTTAAATGCATCACCTAACCTTTGCGAAGGGGTTCACATAAAGAGACCACATCACCGGATGATTCAAAATAAACTGAAGGAGATATTTATGAAAGACTGGATGTTATTTGTAAAGGTTACAAAAGTAGGACGAAGAGGTTTGGAGGAAATGACAACAGATCCAAACGCATTCCGTGGATATCCAAATTTCTTTAAAGGAATACGAAAGATAACGATTTTATTTGACTTCGAGGCGTATACTTGATACTTATAGACTCCTTATTTTGTTAAGTGTAGACGTTTAATATAAAATGACAGATGAAATCTATCAACCGGTTATCCAAGCTATGGTAGAACTAATGAGTCTTATATCCGGTATTCGAAACAACAAGGAACCCTGCCACTTTTACCTAAAACAGTGTCCTGACTCCTATGTCTTTTTATCGCGGTCAATATAATAATCACGTACAAAAGAAACTGCATGTGGTAGATATAAAATCGGTTAAGTTTCCGCTATTTTCTCCATGTTTTCGAAACCATGCTCGGCAGAGAGCTCACACGGCTCTCTAATGAAATGAGTCTCCTGGTTAGAAAGCCAAGCATACGATACGCTAAGCTGAAATTGTAGATTAAAGAGTCCCATTTTCTAATGATGGAAGAGCAGTCTTTATAAACGTTGTGATGTGAGGGTTATCAAAACATTTATGACAAAAATAATCGCGGTACCCATGAACTTCGCATTCACGCTCAGTTTATATTTTCTGACAGAGTTTTAGGGTCTTTTCCGTATATAAACGAGTTAATGAAATTCATGTTGTATGAACTCTAACAGTCACCGCATACTCACAAACAGACCTTACAAATTCATTGAGTTTGTACACGCCAAACTTCTTTTTTCACTTATATGCCATGTTTTATGCGTAGGGCATTTCGTCCTTGTCAGTTTATTTACTAGTTTCTATGGAAATCCATCTTTCAAACAAATTATCTGGTACGCATTGAAATTTGCGCGCCTCATACGTTCTCCTCAGTTCTGTTCTTCAGCGGTCCGTTGTGTTTTGTTCAATGCGCAATTTTTGCTGATTCAATTTGTCTTGAATTTAACCATTGACTTTCGTCGCTTGTTTTTGTTTCACGCAGACAATATTCACGCGGCGGAACGCCGCGCATGGATAATCCTCACGCTTTGTTAGGTTGAACTATTCGTTGCAAAAATCAAAACGTCATTTCTCGGTTATGGGAGAGCTTCATAAGTCACTCGCATCAGATCTTTTATTTCCTCAGTGAACTGAACACACTGATAGCAACTGGTGTAACTTTTCAAAGTAGAAAATACCAACAGCCACTTCGTAAAACAGTACGTCAACAATTTGACCTTTAAAAGGGTAGTTTCTAACAGACTAATCACATGGTGCTTATTTCAACACATTATCAATAAACCTCTGCTGAACGTTCTTACAGTGATATGTGAACCATTTTTCAGTGTTGTTCGGTATATCTGATCAAAGTATAAGACGAACGATCTTTCATAAGGCATACACGCGGTGATTGTTGAGGAGTACCCCAGAGTGCTTTCCATGTTATTTTATAGATCACGGTACTTCCACCTCCAAGGGTTCAGTTTCATACGAGTAAATAGCCCTTAATAATTTTCTATATACGAACAGACAAACACATTTATATGGAAGTTCTCCATGAAATAACATAAATCAAGTGATGAAGGGCACTCGAAAAAAATGGTGCTTTTAAGCGTAGGAAGCAGTTGGTAAAAGAGCCTCTTAATTTGGAGGATCAAAGCTATCTGTATCATACCTCTCCACTAACCTTTTTGTGTTTTACTTTTACGGACCAAAAGTTGGAACATAATTGCCTCGCCACTGAAAACCGATACCAGAGTACTATAAAACCATTTGGATTTTGGAATCGACGGTAGCGCAGTTGGCCCTCACCAATAAGAACCCATGGTTGATTTCACCAGATGTACTTGATCCTTTTTCATTGAATTTATTGGCCTTCCTTATTGGTTGGTATATTTCGGGTCGTGGACTTCTTGCTGTTGTGTTAAGCTGGTCAGTAACACACTCGGTGATTAGCCGTATATCGAGTTGAAATTCACATCGTCGATGCGTTCCTTCATTTGTTGCTGTGTTTCACAGTGCACTTGCTCAGAAATTTAATGATTCTGACCGCTAAGCATACCCTCGCATTAACACCGATCAAGTATTTTCGATATTCAAGATGAGAAAAATGATCTCCTGTAAAGTTGACGGTTGTATATCGATGCATACAACACAAATATGTAATGTTCCTGGTAGTCTTTATTTTAAAATTTTACCTTTTAAATTTAGGACAATAAAAACACTTTTCAGGAAGAGGTTAGCGCCCGACCAAAAGAACTCCATAAATGTAACTCCCAGAAGATTTTTTTCTGCTTGATAAACCCCGAACTCCTTATACACTGAAATTATTTTTGGAATATAAGAAAAAGCTACATTCAGAGCGTCGAACGACTTCAAAATGTTCAGAAAATGCGCAAATGAATTAGTGTTGCGACGAATCGTTGAGATAATTTCATCAAATCAAACGGTACTAAAGGACCAATTGGTTCATAATTAATGTCATTGACGTTTCAATGCGAGCTCTCCTGTCAAAAAGGATCACAAATGAAGTTAATGGAGGATGAATTCATACAGGTCATTAACTGATTGATGCTATGTAAACATCGTCACGTCTTTATTGATCTCCACAAATTTAGTCAAAAGTAAGTTTTTTGCTCCGGCTTCCGGGTGAATTGAAATTTGTCTTTTCCAGAATTTCCGTTCAGCAATCATCTTTTACCATGAAAAGAGTTTTGTTACTAGTCTTTTGAAAAATAGTCAATCCCAAAAGCTCCCTGGTTATGTTCAATCCGTTACCAAGTAAATCTGCTAACAGAACTACAGTTCACAACACAGGACACAGTGAGAACCTCACGTCTGTTGCTTAAGCTAAAATCCGCGGCTTACATAGAAAGTTAGTTATTTTCGCACATGCAACTCATACATTTTCGCATTTTAAGCATAAAATCTATCATCTGAATGCAACAGAACCTGATATGATAAAACATAGAAAACCGAAGTATAGCACAGTCTGCGCTAGTTTCATTGACCAGCTGCTTTTTTCAAAGTAAATTGTGTTAGATGAACATATTAGTCAAAGAAAATGACCAAAGTTACCCTGCCTAGTTCTTTGCATCAATATTAATTATTTCCGAATATCTGTTTGCATTTAAATTAGCCTCCACAGTAGTAAGCAGTTCTGCATTTAGCTTGTCAATAAAAATCGGTGGAAATTGGTTAAACATACTTTAGAGATTATCTTCGTAATTGGGTTGATTTGTCGCTCGAGTTTACCCAACTTACATAGACCAATGTACAATTTGGAAAACTCCACTAAATTTGTCGGTGTATATTGATTTTTCATCTTGTCCAATAAATCTTGGGTTACACTGACCTACCTAGAAAAATATTGTTTACACATTCTATCCACCAAGATTCGATCATCGATCTTAAACTGTCTTATAAAAATGATTAAAATGATGCTTGTTTCATGTACGGATGCATTCTGACTAGTTAAAACGCTTTTTCTGCAACAGACAAAAAGACAACCCTCGACTGTTCCATTATTTCCGGTTCAGATTTTGAGCAACTCGCACCAGAGACGTCCATGTTTTGTAAGCGTAATTTTACTCAAAAAACGTTTGTACACATGTAGACTGCTCCCATCTTTGATGATATGTTCTGGTTTTGAAATAATTCAGAAAACACCGCTTAAATGTAGCACAATAAACGGTGACGGGAGACTAAATATTTTAGTTTGATTAGTTGGTCGAAGTCGTAAAATGTCCGTCTGGGTCTATTAAAATTAAATTACTTTTGAATATCAGAAATTAAAACTCAATCCCGAAACGTTGATGCAAACGTTATTGTTCTATTTGTTCATAAAGATTTTAGTCAACTTTCTGTGAGTACAAAATGAAATCAACATCTGTGTTGTATAATATTTGGGTGACAACCACTCAATCAAATATGCAATTTTTTCTTAGTAACTTAGAAATCCCAAAACACCGTCTTGTAGAGAAACCTCATTATTCCATCTAGAACACGCTCTCGCATCATCACAAGCCCATTAATCAAATCCAATGGTCTTTCATGTTTTCTTCTATTGATTTGACTGTCTTGAATCAGAACATGCCAAAAACGGATACGTGCAAACTTGTTCATTGGTGCAGCATGGAAATAATTATATACGGCCTGAAATTCATCGAAACCCATCAGTGGAAAACTGTAACTATTGGGTCCCATTCCTTCCTCATCATATAATCAATTCATTGTCAGTATGAGTGAAAGTACCAGTGTATACGGAACAGCTTTAAACCCCTTAAGCTAGTGGATTACTGAGGAAATGTTTTCATTCTGAAACGCCTCACTTTACATCGCTTTACATGACAACAAGAAAAGAGCAAGGGGTCTTGATGTGTAGTCTAGTAGAAAGGTTCATGTGGTTATCTCATTTTAAGAAAGCGTAGTGGTTTGTTTAGCTTGTTGTGCTCATTAATCCAGTAAGCCTTACCTTAGATTTATTTCTGTGGTGCATTCTAAGGCAAAGTGATAATTCGTTGATTATAACAATTCAATAACAGAAACAGCTATTTCAATCAAAATGAACGTAAATTTCTTTTGGTTTATTGCGTTGCATTACAACTTCCCAGTGAACATCACATTTCACCGGTTGGGGTACTTTGATGGGCTACTAAAAATGTCTGATCAATAGCCTAGAAGTATTGGTATCGTGAATGAGCAACGGAAAGTCTGTAAATTTATTTGTCAAAAACCGCAGTGGGTTTTATATCAACCAAACATTTCGCTAGATGTGCACTGCTTCAAAATTAACACACGAGAGAATAACGAATTAATGTCAGTGTTGCGTCTTGAGAGATGTAAACATTTTCAAGTTCTCTTCTTCTTTTCACTTCTCTAAGCTGATGGGTTTGTCAAGATGCTAAAAGATGCCATTATGCTGAAAGGCATTTTTTCTAAAAGGTTCTTCTTCAGATATGTTGATCATAATTTTCTATTCTTCAATTTTACCTCTGACAGTTTAATGTGATGTTCGTTCTTTAATGAGGTATATCCATGTTACCATGGGTTTCAGGTTGACCATAAACGAATGACGAGATTTTCTGGCATAAAAATCGGTTTTTGAACTTTAAGGGATCCTTTTGCATATAGGAAAATCTCCCTTCCACTGTCTAACAGCTTCATTAATCAAATATTTCTGTAAGCTCCGTGGATCCCCTTTAAAGTAAATCTTATCTCGGTCTGATTACTCGCTTGATTATTCACAATCCCAGTTGAGTTGAGCAAAACGTAAGCACCTTATCTTGCGGGATACGTATATGAATATTAATGCGGTTCTGTACGAAATAAATAACTAACATTTAGTACACGTAAATAGGAGATTGGCATACATCGATAGTGAAAGGGGTAAGTACTCACATCAAGATTTCCCGAGTCCGCGTAAATAAACATCGTAATATAATCCACGTAATAGTCCGGTGCGCAATCGATTGTGTGGGACCCTAGTCACCCAGACTAACGGGCTAATGTCACAAGGTCAAGCCTATTGATTGGCTGGGTTCACGAATACGCGAATGGGTCAGAGTGATGAGGTGACAGGCGCGGTGAGTACGTGCATGGTCATACGACTGGCTGCCTTGTCCTAGTACGTGTCGGCGTCGTATGACTGGCAAGCATTGT
>UZAN01000093.1:0-15898 GCA_900618425.1 Echinostoma caproni | reverse complement strand
ACCCGCTCCCACTTCTGACCTTGCACGAGACAGCTTGGATACAGGGAGAGTTTAGTGAGAGAGCGGCTCTGCCATCATCGTGACCCGGGTAGTTTGGAGGACTGGTGTAGATCCTCCATCCGCGTGATGCACCCTCTCAAAGAACCTTTTAAGGAACTCAGTTCAGTTCAGTTCAAATTGCACAGGATGACTTCGACTCTTGCCAATCGAGCGTCCAGTTCATTGTGTTGTCGGCGGATGGAAGTAGCTTCCAACACTGCGCACAGTTAGTTAATTGTTTGTGGTCTTCTCATTTCAACCTCGTATCCAGAACGTTGTTTCTTTGGGGTTTGGCTGAAAAGGGAGGAAAACAAGCAAGGACATTATCTCGCCTCATTGGTTAGAGACCTCAAGTACACATGCGTTTGTATACACCGATCACATGTGACAGGACAGTCAGGTTTTAGAATAATTCCAACACTCAACCCCAAGTTTACATCATTTCACAACTTCTGGCTAAAGTAGAATTTACTCTTACTGTTCCCAGTCTAAATATTAACTTCGGGGAACGTTTCTGACCAACATGCGTCCAGGGTCACCTTGAAGGTGTTAACATTTGCGCAGTTGATCGCTTCTGCGGGTAACCTGCTCCACCTTGCGGTACGTTAGCGCGCGGTTTGAATTTCCACTGTGCTCTTTCTCGTTCACACTTTTTGTCCGGTACTAGTAAAATAACAGTAGAAATTTCAGTCAAATAACTCTTGAAGTGGTTTTACGTTTACCAGTGTTGTTCGTGATCTGTCAAAGATCACAAAACGTTTGCTAGGCAATTTTTATGCCTGCAATTTGGTGGTTCGCAGGCTCAAAGCATTTTATTGTTGAGTTTGTTAAGGCGTATTTTTTATACGTTTCGGTGTTACCTGTGTTTACTTTTTCAGAGTTAGAGAACTGTGTATTTAAAAATTTCTTGATTAACTTGAAATGGTACAATTAAAAGGTTTTAAAGCGTGTGGGGCCAATTGTTGTGCAGAGTATGTCGCCGAGGGGATTCAGTGCGACCGCTGTAGAGTGTGGTACCACCAGCGATGCTCCCAAATGAGCAAGAAGGAGTACGAGCTCCACATGGAGCACAATTCCTTTAAGGGGGTGTGCAAACACTGCGCAACACTAGCCGAGGAGTTCAGGAGAATTATGAAGGCATCACTGGCTCTCCTGAATAAGGATAACACAGAGAAACCGAAAGGGACTACTTTTGCTTCATCCCTAAATAAAAGTTCAGAAATAAGAAAAGCAAAACACCGAAACAAGGAAGTTTCAAAACAGACTACGAGGCCTTTACAGGCTAAGAAGTCTCAGGTTAAACATGAGGGACAGCCGAACTACCGGGAAATGGTACAACGGATCGAGCAATCAGACAGAGAACATAAGCTGCTGAAAAGAGCAGCGAAGCTTCGCTGGGAAGAACTAAAAACTGCATGATTGCGCGTAGCCAGTTATTAACACGGCGAAGCCGAGGCGAGAAGCTGAGCATCGCCATGTACAAAACATTTTTAGTCTGGCAGGGTTGCCCTTATACCCCATACATCAAGTGCCACAGAATTGGCCTGTGGAAAGGGGAAAGCTCATGTAGTCCACGGCCTATCCCAGTGGTGTTTCCAAACACTAACATACGAGACCTCCTACTACCACGAGCCTCAAGGACCGAGGACATTACTCAAGGGTGTATAATAGTCACCCCCGATAGACCTAGCAGGATGATGCACCCATTTAGAAGGGAGAATAATGTAAGCGGTCACCAAACCAAAGACGTAGTTCTTTGAGTACCAAGTACTGGAGAGCCTTTGAGCGGATCCACACCGAAGGTACCAAAGAATGTACCGTATAGAGGAAAGGGCCCACAAAAGAGGGTCAAAGAGGGTAATACCGTGGTCCGCAAGGTAAGGTCAAACCCGCCAATAACACAGGACAGAGCACCGCAACCATAGAACTTATTTCCAGCTACCAGTCCGGCGAAGGAAACCGCGGTCAGCTGTGAGGAGCCAGTCACACGATCGACAATAGTAGCGAAATCCCCGATAGCAGCTCAGTCCCCAGCTCTCCCATTACGTCGGACATTAAGTACTCCAAAAGTGAAGGAGGATGTACTTATGCGGGTAGAGGAGGCTTTTGGAATGACGATAAAAGTCATTTCCAGGGAGAAAAGTGGAAGGGCTTGGCAAGTGGAAGAAACCACGAACTCAGACTTAACCCCCTCAAAAAATGAGGCAACACCTCGGGCACTACGTATGAAAATCTTCCGGAAATAGGTTCTCGATCCATCAAGCATGCTCTAGCAGACACAGTCACACTTTGATACACCAATGCTTGCAGTAAACGAGATAAGCGAGGAGAGGTGAGAAGACGCACCTGAAGTGACCATTCACATCCCATTCTAAATGTACCCTTCCTCCTGTGAATCTCTCTGTTTTACCACACCAAGGCGACCTCTTTGGTCAAAACGTGTTTGCTTTCACTTTCTGCAGGCTTGCTCACGCCTCTGTCTCTCCTTTGCTCTGCAGGTCTTTACAATACAAGTAATCCTCCGTTTCGTGAACCGCCTTGTTCTCTTCTCGTACGAACGTACGTTTGCAACCTATACGTATTAGCTCGGGGTATCGATAAGCTACAAATTGGTGAGCCCTCATTTTATTTATTTACTTTGGAAAATTTTTTTCGGAGGAATTTCAATTTCTCTAGGTCACGTTTGTGCTAAATCGTCTGCCTATTTATTTCCACGGAACCACTCTCGTGCGTATAATTTGAGATTATATTTACCCCAGTTCGCGGTTTTACCCTCATTTACTATTGCATGTTATTTCATTTTCGTTTTCCCAACGTAGTTTGTGTTTCAGGTGCTATTCGGTCATATTTTTGTAGCCTGTTCGAAAGTCGCATAGTATATATTCCCGCTGAAGTGTGAATATTCCCGATCATAAGCACTCCATAGAAAACGAAGAACTATGGGCCCAAATCAGGGCTCCTGAGTTCATACCTGAGGATCCGGAAGCGTTCCTCGCACTTCTGGAATCGCGGTTCCATGAAGATCGCATCACCAGGCAACTGTCCCGTTATCATAAGCTGTTTTCTGCGATCCAGCGCGACATGCTAATCAACTTCGGGGATATTTACATCAATATCCCTGCGCACAACCCGTAAGACGTGCTCAAAGAAGCACTCCGTCGTATGGCAGTTTCAGAAGAGAAACCCATCCAGCTCCTCCTGTCAGGGATCCAACTGGAAAACCTTAAGCCGTCTCAGTTGTTGCGTCAAATACATACGTTAGTCGACAACACCACGCTCGACGACTCCGTACTACGCCATGTTTGGCTTCAACGGCTTCCTCCATAAGTCTGGGGTATTCTTAACGTTTTCGCACATGCCCATAGTCTAGACGAACTAGCTGAGGCTGCTAACCGAGCAATGGAACAGGCTCAAATTTCTCAGCCCTCGTTGGCGAACAACGGGATCCCGGAGCCAAACTTCGTTCATCAGTCGATCACCAACCCCACTCCCGGTAAGCCCCTGTACAAGCCCAAGACAGAAGTGCAGCTATTGTCTCAGCAGTTGGCCGACCTTCGTCTATCCATGGCCACTATGCAGACCACCATCAAAAATCTGCAGAAAACCCGCGCGACCCGTAGTCGAACCCGGTCAAGCAACCGCCGCAGGCGAACCCCATCTCGGGGCGGCCTGCGCTATTACCACAGACGTTTCGGAAATCAAGCTAGGAAGTGCGAGCCGCCGTGTTCGTTCATAAACCAAAAGGGAAAATAGTAGGTCGACAGATCAGGGAGACTATCTCAACCGGCTCTCCCACACCTTGTCGCCTTCTATTTATCTACGATAACTCGTCCAAGCTTAGGTTTGTGGCAGATACTAAGGCGCAAGTCAGTATAATCCCGTTCACTATACAGAATGCTGCCAACCTAGCAGCACTAACTTTGCAGGCAGCCAACGGTGCCCTTATCCAAATATATGGACAGCGGCTACTGAACTTAGACCTAGGTTTAAGACGCGCCTTAACTTGGGTTTTCGTGGTCGCTCGGGTTCCTTACGCCATACTTGGCCTAGACTTCCTACAGCACCATGGCCTAATCTTAGATCCCCGCAAGCGACAGATAATAGACCCAGACACTTCTGGAGTAGTCGGCGGCTCCCTGGTATATTCGGTAACGCAGAATATACACCTCTCCTCTTCACACGATGATTCCCCATATTCGCGAGTCCCCTAGCCTCGTCAACCCCAGTACCGAGCCTCCATATATCACGACGGAGGTGTCGCACCACATCGTCACCAGAGGTCCACAGGTCCACGCACGTGCCCGTCGACTAGCTGCAGATAAGTTACGCACCGCACAGAGTTTCAGCACATGCTGAACATGGGTATCATACGCCCCTCAGAAAGTCCACGGGCGTCCCCTCTACACATGGTCCCCAAAACGTCGCCCAACGACTGGCTTCCATGTGGAGATTATCGCACATTCAACCGCGTGACAACCCCGGATAGGTACCCGATCCCCCACACCACGGATCTCACGTCAGACCTAGCCGGTAGAACTCTTTTCAGCTGCATCGATCTGGTTCGCGCATACAACCAGATACAGGTAGCAGAAGCCGATATCCCCAAAACAGCCGTAGTCACACCATTTGGTATATTCGAATTCCTCCGAATGCCATTCGGTTTAAGCAACGCCGCACAGTCCTTCCAACGTTTCATTGACATCATCTCATCTGTCTATTTTCAGAAACACCCCCGCTGGGAACGTATACTGAGGACAGAGGCAACTAGACGCACCAACGGTCGATCACTGGAATCAGCAATACGAAGTGTTGGGAAATACAGACACCCGCCAACAACACAACAATCTGAACGCTCGATTGGTTGAGAGCCACATTTCTCCCTGTGCATAATTAACTGAACCGAACTGACCTGGACCGACCTGGCCGGTTAGCGTCCGGTTTGAATTTTCAAATTGCTCGTGATCGAAAGTATTTTTACTCAGTTAATTGTGAAATATCAATAGATATTTCAAACTGTATATGCGGAAATATCCACTTTCACTATTCTTTTCATTTTGTGACCTCAAAAGTGCCACACCTTCAAGGCGTCATATAGTTAAGAGTGAAATATCAGCAGATATTTCATAGGCTTTTTCCCAGTCGTTGTATCGTACAGTCGACCCAACTGGTCGGCTAGTTTTACTATATGGGAAATCTTGGTCCCGTTTTAACGCAGGCTAGAGTCATTTTTGGTTGAGTATTTTTGTCCAGGGGTGTTTGTAATTTGAGGTGCTTTTTTGTATATTGTTTATCCCGTACGATACGTGATCTGTATTCATTGTTACTAAAGCAATCATGTTACAGCACCCTGAAGCGTGTGAAGCCAGGGCTTGTGGTAGAGCGGTTAGTAATGGTACCCAGTGTAATGGATGTAGCTCGTGGTACCACAAAAAAATGCTCCAAGATGTCGAAGCAGTGCTATGCGCTGCACCTTCAGCGTGGAGAATTGAGGTGGGTATGCGCACACTGCGAGGCTTTGATAGAGGAATGTTCCCGCATTCTGAGAGGAGCCTTGATAGGGGCTGTGACCACCAAGTCACCACCAACCTCCAATACTCGCGCACCGAGACCAGCAACGAAGCAGCTGGAGGCGGTGAATCCTAGCGTTAGACATACTGTGAAGGAAAAAAATGGAAAGGAGAAAATCACGGGCACAATGGGAAAGAAACCACTCAAAGGGGCTACGGGTAAACCGTTGAAGTCCATAGAAGTGACTGCACGTTCAGAACGGCTGGAGAAAGAACTCCAAGAACTGCAACGCAGCACTTAGCGCTACCGAATCGAACGAGAAACGTCTTGCTGCATAACTTCGCGGAGCCATTGATTCGCGATACTAAAGCGCGTCTAGACGCGGATCGCGGAAACGTTCAAGATGTTTTTCGACTACCGAAATGTATTTCATGCTGAATTTTCGGAAATCCTCCCGAACCCTTAATGATTTATGGTGAAATAACTCTATCTGTGTGTTGCTCCTATATTGACATTTCTCGAGGACAAACACCACACATCATTATTAATCTGTTAATTCGATGCCCGGAACATTTGAATTTGGCGTGGTTTGAGAACGGGAGCGACTGTTCGCCTCTCTCTGGACATCTTATTTGGTTCACTTGCTTGAGTGCTCTCGGCCGCATATTTGAGTTTTACTTTATTGTACATCTGTAATTATTTCGTTAATTCAGTACCGTAGAACTGCGGATCAATTGTGTTTTTACTTCAGGATTCGTATCGATTCGGCTACGCGTCACCCAAGTGCGAATTGGTTGGCGTACAGTACTAAAATTGGAATCACAAGAAAAAACTATTTTCGAAGATACCCAGACGAAGAACCAAGGAAACTGGAACCCAACAGGAAGTAACCCGGCAAGACACTGGGTGTGTGTGGATCATTTCTATTATTTAGAAAATGTTAGATCTGTTAGTCCTGTCAGTGCTTTTTCATGTGTAGACTTAGATATTAAGGATATTGATATATTTAGATTGCGGCTTTCCGAGTTAGAACATGAGTTGAGATTAGCTAGACAGCAGATCGAACAGACCAAACGTGAAAAAAAACGATTTCAACGGCACAACATCACCTCGAGCTGAGACTGCACACAGTGGCTTCTCTCCGAATAAAGAATTTGTCCCGAAGCAAAGAACGTATGCCCATGTAAACGTCGATTTGCCAAGAGTTGAACTGACACCTTTCGATGGTAATCTCGAACAATATTCTCAATTCACTCTCCAATACGAGAATTTTGTTGAATGCAAAACCGACGATGCAGGGCAAAGGTTTATGTTTTTGCTACACAACTGTCGGGGGAAGGCGAGGGAGGCTATACAAGGGTGTACAATGCTAGACCCGGAAGTGGGCTACCCAAGAGCCAGAACATTGCGGATCAATTGTGCTTTTAATTAGGGGTTCGTATCGGTTCGGCTGTGCGTCACGCAAGTGCAAATTGGTTGACGTACAGAGTATACCGGCCAATGCGCCCTGTGTTAAGTGCCACAGGGTTGGGTTGTGGAGGCAGAATCAGACAACCAGACCCAGGCCTATACTAATAGTATTTGGCAACACACAGCCGGGACCTTCTCCTCTCTAGGGCTGTTGCAGTGGAGATGAACATCAGGGGATAAATCAAAGTCACCCCTGATACAGTTCATGACGCCCAGCGAGGCGTCATCCCCTTTGTTCCTGCAACAGGAATAATCCAACAAAGGTAGCCCAGAGTTACTCTGAGCAAACTAAACGTCCATATGGCGCATGGAGTAGGAGTGGGCGAGGCATGCCAACGCAAGGTGGTCCATAAAAGTCTATCAGCTGGGTCACCGTTGAACAAGTCCACACCCATAAAACCGAAGCCAGATGGGCCAAAAAGCGACAACAGGAGGAAAAAAACGCCAAGGCAGTCTAGAGCTGGAATCCAAGGGAAAAAAACAGATAACAGACGAGCAGACGGCCCATTAAATATCACTCCGTCGGAGCCATTCAAGGGAGTTAAAAAGATGTGAGTCCACGGTCGCTGACAGCAAGGCGAAATCAGCGTCCGTTAGTTGGGCCACAGTGGTAGTAAGGGATATTTAGGACACTCCCCCTCTGAGTAGGACACTATCCATGCTTAGAAGGCAGCGAACGCCCACGAAATGACTCGGTGAGGAATTTGGGTTAACCCTCAAAGACATAATGAAGTCTGTGGGGGGTATGGCCTGGTTGTTCACGGAGCCTGATTGCCCGGTACCCGCAAATATGGTGTCAAAAAGCGTAATAGCTCCTCGGGCCTTACGTCCGAGGATCCATCCCAAGCAATAGAGAAGAGTTGTGTGAAGGCGGAGGTGGACACCGTCACAGTGTGATACACTAACGCCTGCAGTGTTAGGGGAAAATGGGGAGAGTTGGTGACGCGCACCCAAAACTCGGTGATAATAGCTAACACTGAAACTTGGACGCGGCATGAACAAGATTTAGAGAAGCCCAGAGACTACTGGGCTTATATGCAAGATGCAGTGGACGGCAGATAAGGCGGAGGAGTACTCCTGCTAGTCAAAGCCGCTTACACTCAGTGGGACTCACCAATGAATCTGGCAGAACCTAATATTCAGACCGAGGCCTGTAGTATCCTCTTGGGAAGACGACCGTTAGGAGTGCTACTAGTCTATCACGCACCCCAGGTGGAACCCGCGGAAGATATGGAACTAATTGCTACAATGTAGGGATTCATATCCACGACCCAAAGGATCTTAATTCTGGGTGATTTCAACCTTCCGGAAATCTGTTGTGTAGAGGGAGAGGTTCCCGTTGGTACAAAGGGAGAAAGCTTTCTCACATGGCTCACATGGCTCCGGCAATGGTTGTTGGGCGCGGCCGCTTCCACCGCTTTGGTAACATGCGTCCGCATTCTGGACCAGGCTGAGGATCACACTCCCTGCCTCACCAAAAAGTTTTTTTAAGGTTAGGTGTCTGGCATGTAGTCAGTCCCACATCAAAGCGACCAACGCGTAAATAACCTAAATAACATAAATAATATAAATCAGACAATTCTTTAACGGTGAAGCCCACTGTCCGTTGTACACAGAAGACAATTTATCTGTATCCATCTCTGAAACAGTTTATTCATAACCACTTGCCGACAATTTGTATCACTGTGTTCCTTCATAATCTGCGTTCATCGTCCGAAAATGTATATATTGCAAATTGACTAGCTCCATTCTGTCCTTGGAACTCATTTCCGCGCATTCATTCATTTATTCACCTCCAGTTTTGCATTTTCCAAGTGTCCTTTACATGACAATCGCTTATATTTATGTGCTCTCCATAACAGATCATCCTCAGCACTTTATTACATAACCTTGTCCGTTTTGTGTCTCCTTCATCCCGGAGCATCTTCACGAAATCTCCTGATCCATGAAAAAAACAACAATTTTTATGTCCACAATCTCTTTGTACTTTCACTTTTGGCTTTCCGCCGACTTCTTTGTACCATTGTTGTAAATTTGATCGTGCGCACTCGCATGCTTCACGGGCTTCGTGAAATATACCATTATTATTATTATTATTATTATTACATGAGCGTGCGCTCATTCAGCATAACACGCAGGTCACAAGGTTTCGTAACCAACAGAAGACCTCCTTCCTGGACTTATTTATAACGTGGTGTATCAGACATTAGTGATCTAACAGTGGAGAATCCACTGGGTAAGAGTGACCATGGGGTACTGAGGTTAATATTATCCATGAAACACAGCACACCGGCTGCCCCACTTAAACGGTGCTATAGCCGTATAAACTTTGCTGCCCTACAAGAGGCCGCAGAACACGTAGATTGGGTGCCACTAGCTCCCGAGCCAACGTTGGAAGAGCAATGATCTGTCATTAAGGTAGGGTTGCTTACACTGACCGATAGGTTTGCATCATTCAAACCTAGGAGCAACAGGCAACGACCAGCTTGGTGGAAGGCAAAATAGTAGTCCGGAGGAGATGCTGGGCCAGTTTTAGGGCGTACAGGACTGCCGATAGGTGGTCGATCTGCAAGAGAGCACGCAACAGAGCACAATCCCTTCAAAGGGAGGCGAAGTATGAACACGAGAAAAAGTTGGCGCAAAATGTAAGACATAACCCGAAAAGGTTTTATGCATATTTGCAGGCAAACAAAAAACACTGAGGGAGTAGGTACACTGGAGGTAACTGAAGGCGTAATGGCCACCACCGACCAGGAAAAAGCAATTGCACTCCTTAGGTTTTTCAAGGGAATTAATTGATCACCTATATCAGGACAGAATGAAAACTGCAGCCTGGTTAGAACAAGGGAGCGTTTCACGGAGTTCAAACTCTGTGAAATCGACGTGGTCCGAGAGCTCAATGCCTTAAATAGACATAAGGCAGCAGGACTGAATGGACTGCTTCCCTCCTTTATTCAGCCTCTACCAAATGCATTAGCGGGACCGGTCACTAAGTTACCTGACTACTTACCTGACTAACTTTCGCACATCCAGTTTACCGCTAAGCTTCTCTCTATCTGTGACACATTCTGATGCAGCAGTTGTGCTCACATTATATTCCATTGTCTACACACACGGTACACATTCCGAGTCTCAAACCTCGAGAAGTGAAACCAACTCCACTCGGTAAATACTTGTTATTATAATTCTTCCGTTTTGTGTCGAATCCACTGGTTCGCTTCCTCTTTTTGACCTGCGTGTTTTTGTGTGCGCACTTTCCTTTTTATATATGGATATCAATATATATATGCTTTCTGATACTTATGCCTTCCGCATTTTGTTTCGCAACACGCTATTCCCTTCCTCCCGTCTCAGCTGGGTACTACCCCAGACTGCCGAATTTTACCCTTTCTATTGAAGATTCGGTTGGCTTGGGCCTGCCGAAGGTTTGGGGTCTACACCCACAAAGGACAATTTGGCTCCGGCAGTGGTTGTTGGGCGCGGTTGTATCCACCGTTCAGACTACACGCGTTCGCATTCCGGACCAGGTTGAGGATTACACCCCCAGCCTCACCTACATGGTGTTTTAAGGTTAGGTGTCTAGCGTGTAGTCAGTCTCACATCAAAGCGACCAACGCCTAATTAATCTAAATAAACCAAACCACTCGTTGATCGAATGAAGCTCTGAACCAAATGAACTTGTCCAAAAAGCGAGTTGTATTGCAGAATAGAGTGAAACATGTACGTTTACCGACGTATTATTCTGGTTTTATACCTTCCTTTCTATTCCTGTCCTAATGCCTCTACCATCAAGCAGCATTTGTACTACAGACCACCTCTTCGTATTTCCCACACTGTTGCCGTACGTCCAATCCTTTCGAGACCAGCTGTACTATTACTTCCAGTTCTAGTGACATGTATTTTTCAATGAATCCTCCATCCTCCATAAAGACGTCCATGAACTTGTCCGTTTTGTGTTCCTTTCACACTGTGTTTTCGTTCTGCTCCACACCATTTTTTTATGGTCCACGTATGTACTTACTCCCTTATTGTACGTATAATCGCTCTGAACATTTGATCATGCTTCGTGCATCTCTCACGGGCTTCGTGAAATAAACACCTATTATTATTTAGAACATGACACTTGGTAGCGTTTAGCTCCAAATCCCACTTCATTGTCAACCGAACAACATTGATCAGATCAGCTTCAAGTTGATCTACCGGCCCTGAGTTCACTAGCTTGACGTCGTCCGCAAAAATGAACGCAGGAACCGCTAATTCCTGAACCAAGGCATTTATAAACAGCAGGAAGAGCATCGGGCCTTGCACTGAGCCCTGAGGCACTCCGCTGGATACGTTGCCGACGTTTGACAGAGCTTCTTCCACTCAAGCTCTATAGGTCCGGTTTGTGAGGAAAGCTTCTATCCACCTAATTAGATCTATTGGGAGACCAAAACCCCTGAGCTTCATTAGTAGGAGTCGGTGATTTACCGAGTCGAAAGCTTTCCTGAAGTCCAGGTAGCACACTTTGACTTTCTGACCTCCATCTAACTTCCTTGTAACTTCGTCTAAGAAACAAAGAAGGTTGCTCAGATACGAACTCGTTTTGAGAAAGCCGTGCTGGGCAGGGCTAATCAACTTATGTTGAGAGACGTGCTCACAGAGAGCATTCCTAACAATGGTTTCCAAGCCCTTACACAGCACGCTGGTCAAACTTACTGGTCTGTATTTGCCAGGTTGCTTCCTATCTCCACCCTTGTGGATGGCTACTACTGTGGCTGTCGCCCAATCCCTAGGTACTCTCCCAGTCCTAAGGGACTCCTGATAGAGTGCGGTTATCGCGGGGGCGAGCATTTGAGCCAGTGGCCTGATGATGGCCGGATGTAGCCCGTCGCTGCCGGCAGATTTGTTCACATTCAAGTTCTCCAGAACCTTGAGAACACAACTAGTTGAGACTTCCACATCACCCATTGGAGGGGTGTCTAAGCACTCTCGTGGGACGGCACGCCCGTCGTCTATTTTATAGACCGTTTCAAAGTACCCCTTGAGCGTCTCACATTTTTCATAGTCTGAGACAGACAGCCCACCTTCGGGGTTCTCCAAAGTACCTACCGATTGCCTTAGTGCAGTCTTCGATTGCACATAGCTATAGTACCTCTTGGGTTCCTGGCGCGCTCTCTTGGCGATTTTCACCTCAAAAGCCATTTTCGCCTGGCTTACTAGCTTGCTAGCATAGTTTCTCGCTTTCTTATATTGTAGCCATCGATCATGCCCTCGTGTGAGAACGAATGCCTTCCACCTACGAGCCCTTTCTCCGATGGCACGTTTAATGGCCGGCTTCCACCATTGCGGTTTGTGGGCATCACCCCGAGGCTGCAATGGGGCATGCCTCTCCGTCAGCTCTATTAGCTGGTCGCGAATTTTCTCCCATCGTTGATCCACGAACGCTTCTGTTCCCTGCGGGAACCATGCTCTGGTCCGAGCATCTCGCCTCAAGTCCTCTATGATCATTTGCCCGAAATTGCGGCACCATCTGCAGGGTGGCTTTTCCTTCGCAATGCATGTTTCTGGTAACAATACATTGTGGTCGCCTTTACCGAGAGGAACCTCCTGCCTTAGGTCGCTGATCTCACTCTCTTGCCACGTGAAGACCAGATCCAAGGTGGACGGTCTCTGCCCTAGCCGAATACGCGTTGGTTCTTTCACATGCTGGTAGAGCGATGCCGCATGGAAGCAGTCCATGAATTCACGTTCTGCTTGCCCATCTCCCTCGTCCTCATACTCCCATTCTATTCCAGGTAGATTGAAATCCCCCACTATAATCGGCGAGTGATTTCCCCTACTGACTGCGGCAATGCGATTTAATAGAGCTCGATCATCCTCCGGTCTAGAGCTTGGTGATCTGTAGACACCCAACATTCAGAAGTATCGGCCTCTATTTCTTACAATGCAGCCTGTAGCTTGCACTGTTGGTGTACACAGTGTTAGCTCAGGTATTTCCCATTGGATATATTGTCGACGAACTAGCAGCAGTACCCCATCCCCTCGCTCACCCTCTCTATCAGTTCGATAGTGGGTGAAGTTCGGAGGGGCTAATCGTTCAACTGATATGGTTTTGGATAACCATGTTTCAGTAAGGATCACAATATCACAATGCTGGCTCTTAACCCCTAGCTCAACCCATTTGTTTCCAACGCTGCAAACATTAGTGTACTACAGTTTTAGACTATGTGGCTGCAAAACCGGTGCTTGTATATGATGTTCGCTCAACTTGCCAACGCCCTCGAGCGCAACACCCGAGAGCCAACTACGTTTTTTAACGTAACAATTTGCTCCATATCCTGCATAAAGCAGCTGCCCTTCTTCTCGAGGTGCCTAGACCTGGTTTATGTAGAAATCGGATTAACCAAATAACGCCTTTAGATCTTTGACTGAGGATGGTAAAGTGTACTCTCTGATAGCATGTACTTTATCCTCGCATGGTAAAATACCCTCATGTGTGACCTTGTGGCCAAGGAAAATCAGTTCCTTTTTGCCAAGCTCACATTTATTGGGATTAACCACAATGTTATTATCAGATAAACGTTGAAATAGCAAGGTCAAATGGTGATAATGGTCATCAACATTGGAAGAAGCAATAAGCAAATTGTCAATGTAAACGTGAACAAAATCTAAATCTCGAGTTACACTGTCGATAATCCTCTGGAAAGTCTGAGCAGCGTTTCGCAAACCAAAAGGCATACGTAAGAATTCAAACAGACCGAAAGGAGTCGTGACAACAGACTTTTCGACATCTTCAGTGGCGACCGGGATATGATGATAAGCTCGTACCAGATCGATCCTAGAAAAAATAGTCGTGCCATGAAGTGATGCCCTAATGTCGTGTAAACGCGGGATGGGATAACTATCGAAACGAGTCACTGCGGTAAGTGACCGATTGTCGCCACATGGTCGCCAGCTAACGCTGCTTTTTTTAAGAACCATGTGTAGAGGAGAGGCCCATGGGCTATGAGAAGGACGTACAATACCTTTTGAAAGTAACTTGTCAAACTCACTCTTAGCAAATGCTTATTTGTCCGGTGCCAGTCGGCGAGGTCGTGCCGTGACTGGTGCACCCTTAGTGACAATTTAGTGTGCAACACTATCAATCCCTAGTGTAAAGTCCTCAATAGGTTTAGTCAACGTGGGGAATCGGGCGATCAATGTCTGGAAATCCACTGGGATATCAGGCACTAAACCCGTGATTCGGTAAACGTCTGTTCGGACTTTGAGACCAGTGCCTTTGTTATTTGACGCTGAGTTGATCAACCGCAGTCTACGTGAATCGACAAGCAATTCATAGTACTGCAAAAATCTATACCCAGTATTCCAGTGGGAATATTCGCAAGAATGAACGTCCATGGATACCGTCGTTACCCTCCCAGGTTGACCGTGAGTTGTCTTGTTCCAAAGGTAGGAATTGGAGTGCCATTCGCAGCGCATAGCCGAAGCGTCGCAGCTCGTGGCTTGCTGCTACCGATAGGAAAGACTGATACTTGGGCTCCCGTATCTACGATGAACCTAGCGTTCGTATGATGGTCACGTACGAAAAACAGACGGCCAACCTGAGGAGGCGGGCCGGCGAGTACGGCCGCTTTTACTCGCCGGCTTACCCTTTTCCTGTCGCGTAGGTGCAGAGCCTCCTGCAAATCCGAGCTCCCGGTCCATAGCTACGATGGAACCAACAGTAACCCTCAGTTGGGTCATCCGGGGCTTTGAGTGGTTTGCGCCAGGGTGGCTTCTGAGCCTTTGGTTGCTTTTGGCGAACGTGGGCAGGCTGTGCTGCCCGTTCCAACCTAGGCTTAACGCTATAGGGGTTTCCCGTGGGCACCGGGACTCTGCCCTTGAAAGACAAGTGCTGATGTATGCAATGTGGTCGTGGCTGTGAAGGCCGTATCGCATATTTACCCCTGTTCCCCCTATACGGTTGCGATGTCGTGGCAACGAGGAAAGTATCCTCGTTACCGACACGTGCAACTATCTTATCTGCAATCGACGCAGCTTTGTCGATTGAGGAACCTTCCAGCAGAGCCGTTATCGTCGGTTGGACGTGACGTGGCAACGACTCGAGCCACAGCTCTCTGACAATGTCAGAGTGGGCGTGTGCTGGGCCGGCTAGCGAGCGTAGACGCGCCAGATGCCTGCTTGGCGTCGTGTCACCAATCGGGTGAGGAGCCAGCAACTGGCGCAACCTTTCCTCGTTAGAGCGAGTGTAGAACTGAAGGATTGCAGCCTTCAGGACGTCGTACGCGTCCTTCCTCGGCGGTTTAAGGATAATATCCCTAATGGTGGTCATTCGATCGCCAGGGATTGTCTCTACCGCGTAAACGTATTTAGAGCGCGGCTCCGCACGTTACGGGTGACAAACTGCGTTTCCAACGCAGCAAACCACACCTCAGGGTCATGAGGGATGAAGGCTACTGGCTTAAAACCTATAGCCAGTAGGTCCAGCTCCCTATCGTCTACTGGTGGACGTTCCCCGGACATCGTACAAATGCGATAAACAATTATATCGTGCAAATGACAATGAACCGTGAGGGAAAAGAAGCAAACCAAATTAGAATTGATTTACAAAGTAGACGATGTGGGTTCACCAATGAAGCTAACCTGAGTTGACAGCCTGCCGGTAAGTCTTCTTACGGGTCTCAAAGTGCGCGCGACCTAGTGTCTCGTTGCCCGAGTTAGACAAAATTACTCGTGGGAGTCGTAAACGTTTATGGGCGAATCGTTCAGGTCAGGTCAGGTCAGGTTACAGGACTAGCGGCTGATGCCAAACGAGCGTCCAGTTTCTTGCGCAGTCGAACTCCAAGGTTCTCAATGCGCTTCGACAGCTTTTGAAATTCTCGCCTCACTTGGCGGTGTT
>UZAN01000092.1:0-15908 GCA_900618425.1 Echinostoma caproni | reverse complement strand
ATTAAAACAAGCTGTACAATCATGTCATATAAAAGTAGATAGCAATGTAAGTCACTACACGCCTTCTCCCTTTCCCCTCCACCTTCCAGATATTACTCCCTCGTGGAGAATCGGAAGAAGCCTTACACCCGCAGGCGAGTCGGTCCACAGACGGAACCCGCTATTACCAGGACACCCAACAGGCGAAGGCCTCTCTACGTCATGTGATTTGAATTTGAATTTGAACTGAACTGACCTTGAAATTACCGCCTTCTTCGACTTTGCGCGGTAACATATAGCTGTCAAATCCATGTGAGCTCAACCAAGGCGTAAGTCAACAGTTGCATTGGGAACCTAGAAATGGCATTCGTTTCAAAGACAATAATCCTGTTTTCTTTTGTGAGTTAAATTCCACCTCACTTAATGTGCCTGATACTCTATCCACAGGCAGCACGGGCCCGTGCTGCAGTACCCATGGGTGCTAATCGGTGACTAATGGGTGACTCTCACGTGATGAAACGGTTTGTTTTCGGTGGATTATCGGTGATGTTATTGCTGACTGGGGGTGTACATTCGAGAGTCACCTTTGAGTCACCAGGAGCCCCTGCCAGCGAAGGTCATCGAAATACATATTTTAATGAATTAACTATTCCAATATTAGGTTCTATGTGTAAAATTCTATGAGAATTTTTAACTTTTTTAATTCCTATATGTCAATCGCAGAGAAACAAAGATAATTTTATGAAAAATCTACCTTTTTCAGGCTATTTTACATCAGTTTCAAAGGTAAATGCGAAGTGTTTTGCGAATATGTCGTATTCTACTTACTCCAGGATATTCAAATTTTGATAGAATGATCAATAACGAATTTCGTCATGCTGTACTAGTACTAGTGGGTATTAACTAGTAGATGTTAGTAAACAGCGTCATAAAGAACATTTTTCGGTTTCAAAAGTAAGTTTATGCGTTAAAGTGAATGTCGTCGTAGACACAGCGGTAGCTTTTCGGAATGATTCATCAATGAAGCATTATTAGCACGGGTAGGATTAAATGAATTGCACATTTGATAACTTTTGCATAGGCAGCGAAGTACCTATACAAAAATAGGATAATTCGAAGCCAATTGTTATTAGCTACTTTTACTCAGAGGCTTAGTGTTTAAATCGCTATAAATTGACAATTGAAATATGACTACCAATTTCTTTATTTACCCTGACAGTCACCGAGCTTGTTCAAAAGGGTACATAACGGTGACTGTCGGTGACTCTCAGGTGACTCTCCGGTGATTCACCGGTGACTCAACGGTAATTGTCGTGCTACTTGGGCCTGCACAGAAGAGAGTTTGCAAAATTGCAAGTTAAATGCATGCATTTAATTAATGTAAATCTCTATAGTTTCATTCATCAGGGATTTCAATAAGAGTAGGAAAGAATCAGACTCCAAATCGATGCAATAGGAGTAGGAAATGAAGTCGACTAATCGTTTAATCAACATCTGGTACTATAGTACCTGTAACTACAGGTACTATTGTACCAGCAGTTGATAGTAGTAGTAGTTGATAGTTGGTAGTACTATACCAGTATAGTACTATGGTATTCTCCCAGCAAAATCATAAAAATAACAAGGAACTTTTGGGAAATTTATCGTGATTTATCACAAATCTACCATCGGATATTGATAAGAACAACAGGAAGTTGCAACGGCGATTTATTATCGCAATAATGCCTCAAAGTATGCACATATGCGGGTGGGTCAAGCAGATTTCGCCGTGGAGTATGCCCTACACGGCAACCCTCTTCGCTCATCCATGGATGAAAAGGATTTGTGGGTTATCGAGGCATCTAACCTAAAGACCAGTAGACACGTTGGCAGAGTATGTGCGTCGGCCTGGAGATGACTGGAAGCTATACGACGGTCTTTCGGTAGACTTTCCGTGAATGCTTTCAAAGTTTTGTACGCCTCTCATGTTCGCCCAAGATTGGAATACGGTGGCCTCACATCATTTCCATGCACAAAGACAGAAGCACAGAAGCTGGAACGAGTAGAGCGTAGTGCCACATATGGCACATGAGGCATGTACACGCCTCGTTTCCGGGCTGTGAGGACTTAACTACGTAGGACGAATGCAGGACACATGATTGTTTCCGTTAGCTCACAGAGGGACAGGAATGGATTTAATCTGTACCAGACGCATCATCCGAGCAGACCTGGGATGCGAACTGCAGCTGATGCTTCCACTTAAAGAACACAATCGTACGAGGAGGCACACTGACCCCAGCAAAGCAACACTTAGTAGGATTACCGATAGTGTACCGCCGATCTTGTTTGGGGACCAACATGTGGAATATGCTACCGGAAGAAGTGGTGAAGGAGATCAATGACAAAATGTTCAAGCGTCTGTTAGACAATTTCCTGGATAAGTGGTGGCAAGCTATGCATGTCTAAGTCATGCCACTGAGATTTCGGTGGGGGGACTCATACAGGACTATGACCACTGTCTTTCGAAAAAGAAGAAGAAGCGCGCTAATAAATTAAATATTCAAATACTATATAACAGCTCGGAACTGGTTATAAATTCTCTTTCGCACGCCGAAACGATTTCTTATGAACACTTTCTGAGCGCAAATTATCTGCATTCAACAGGTTTTAGTGACTAAGTAGTTGCTGATGTTTGTCACTAGTATTCGATCACATTCTTTCCAAAATTCGTTCCAGGCGGAGTAGAGCCAAGGCTTGAGATTATAGAGACTTTGCCTTTTGGTACTTCCAAAATGTTAGAAGTCAGGTCAAGTCAGGTCAGCTCGGTTCGTAAGACGTAGCGGCAACGGCGTGCCAATATGTCCAGGGAGTTATTGTTAGCTTCGGCTATTATAATAGCCTTAGCTAAGATATAGTTTACCAACGGTCGTTGAAATCTAAAAGTAGTTCTGATCGGAGCAGAGCAAGCGTGCTCACCGTGGGGAGTCAGTGCGGTCTTTTCAACATCCATAAAATTACTATAATAGTTAAAGCAAAACTAAATACTAAACATGTCCAAGTTGCAATATCTGATATAGAAACTTTCCCTAGAAGATCGCTAATGTTAAATAATAGCGATATACGCTAAATCTTTGCGGTAGACATGGTTGTGACCGATTGGGAAGAACGGTCCTTATCTCAAAGTATAAGAAAAACTGTGGCCTAGCTTTTGTAATAATTCTATGTGATCAAGGTGTTAATTTGCTACTTGATATTTGAACCTCACTGCTTCTGCTAAGTATACATTAACGATGTAACCATGTCCTAATAGTCCTCAATAATACAGGATTGTTTTAAATTCTAGAATATGCCCATTGTGATTTGAGAACACATTCAAAGGCCAAAAATTGTTTACATTGAATCATCTTCTAGCCTCTATAGATGAAATAAGGAAAAGACATGTTGAACGGAGATAGACATTCAGTCATTCATAAGTCAAGGTGATTTTTCGAAGGGAAAAGGAATGGAGTGGAGGGTGAGTGGTGCTAAGTGCTTTATGCCCCTAGATCATCTGTCGAGTACCAACTCATCCATCCAAGGTGCTGCGTCTCCACACCCTAGCCACTACGGAAGCGATCGGTATTCGTTTTTTCCAACCTAACCTAAGTGCACAAAAGAGATTAAACCATATCATTCAAATGCATTGGCCGAAGATGAATTGCATGGATGGCGCATTACAGTTTGATTTCAGTGTTGCGGTGATCTAGCGGCGTGAAAAACGCCGCACCACTTAACCTCCATTCTTCTCCCTTTCAACCAATCACCGTGACTGACTGAATGACTGTATGTCTATCCCTGTTCAATAAGCCATTTCCTTATTTAATCTGAAGAGGCTAGAAGATGAATCAGTGAGAACATTTGTTGGCCTCTGAATGTATTTTCTCATATACAGGAATGGTTGGAGCTTGAACCTTTACCACTGCTAGTCACATCAGTTTTGGGTAAAGGTGCTTCTGGTCCGTGACTTGACGATCACGTCCAGCGTTGATGGCTCTACCAGGAAACTTAAAGAAAAATAAGATGCAAGAAAATAAAATATTGTTGTGAAACTGTCGGTTGAAGAACCGCTACAAGGTTATATCCCCGTTAACTCCAATACGCAAAATAACACGATGCTTATGTTAAATTAAGGGATGTATTTTTATAAATATAAATGGTTTAATTATTCGAATCGGTTATGCACACCTATCCTTTTTTATATATATGAATGAATTGCTTGAGAATTGTAATCCCTTGATCCCGGTTGTAATCCGGGAACGTGCATTGCTAAGCGGCCTCTGCAAAGAAATGAAAATTGAGGAAAAATCATGGGTTCATTTTATATAGAAATGGAAACTATGCTTTACATAATTTGTAACACGCTTATGTGAACATATATATATGCTGCTCTCTATGATAAAAAAGCGTCGAATGTCCTACAAATAAGCACTGTCTCCGAGGCGCATATAGGTATATATATACAAACTACAGAAAATATATAAAAATATACACCTTCAGTTTCACATATAAATACTTATGCACATCAACCGAAAGAGATCCAAAGTTAATACCTAAGATGGCTTCTGTTATGGGGGATATGGACAAAGCCTTTTCTCACGGATTCCGTTTCAATCAATTTTGGAGTCTAAACTTTTGCTGAAAACTCTTCAAACCAAAATTCGAATGCACTCGCCCATGGAGTCTCCTTCACTGGATACGAGGTTTTCAACGTACAAAGTAAAACCTTAATTATTATGATGCATAGCAGCTCATAAATTGGCTGAATGTTTCTGTATGTTTAATCCCTTGCGAGAGAGCATCAAAAGATATAAAGCTCGCCAAAGGTAACTCGGCGATGACTGGTGAACACTTCTGATTCAAAAAGGCCTTCATTTATAATCGTATTTCATTCATTTTTCTTTTGATAGACTCCACAGACAGTCTAATGTACAGCAGTTTTTCCTCTATTTTGGATCAAGTTGTTTAAGGCAGCGGGAGAATGCTTACCAGTTCCGGTTGCGTTCACCGGTCTACTGATTAATGGCGGTTTGGACAACTCTGCATGTTGAATTTGTTGCTCAGAGCTTTAAAACTAAATTAAAAGGGATTCCACAAGCAGGATGATACACCCTTCAGCGCAACAGGTTCGTTGGGTTTGGCATCTTTGGTAACCAGTCGAGTGATCCAAGTCTGCGTTGCCAATAAGTGAGCTCGCAGCTGTTGAGGCCAGTGAATAGTTAATGTGACGTGTAACTATCGAACTAAATAGCAGTAAACAAAGTTATAACGGGACTCATATTTACAGAACTGGTGAAATATTCTCTTATATAATCCAGCAATACATTTTACTTGTAGCTTGTAGCACGTGCATCTTGTGTATAGTGGCACCTGTCAGAAGATCATCTTCAGATTCAAGTAAGTTTAGAAACATTTTGGTGGAAACGGAATGTTTCTTTGTCCACTGCACTTCGTTTTCCCACTCAAACCACTTTGCCTGAACCGTTGAATTTGTGTTGTCCTCAAACTCCACAATCGAATACATCTGAAAAACTATAGTTATTAATTGTTTGCAAACTGCTTCCATAATTATATTTTCAGTTTCCTTTTAATACATCTAACTTGTCAGTAATATTTGTTCTTTACCAGGAGACAATACAGCATATGAAATCGACATAACGTTGTTCACTGGAATCTATTTGATAATATGCGTAAATATGCCCCAATTAATTTACTTTATGGAGATCAACCTTGTGCTGCGGTAAATGACAACAATAACCTAACACTCTTCGTCTGATCTCACACTCCTTGTTTAGTTGCCTTCCTAGATTTGTGTAAAGCTGCGAAAACCGCAGTGTTTCAACACCGATAATCTATCTATTGACCAATGTTCTGCGTCACAAGGCAGCACCGGCTGAAATGATGCAGCATATCCTCGACATTTCTCAGAGAGTTAGATATAGCAGCGCGCCAAAGATACCTGAAAATGGTATACACTAAGCAAGCCTTCTGTAGGTTTGCCGACAATTCAGCCCTGATGCCTCCACCGTGTAATTTATACCTGTAAAAAAACAAGGCATTCATTCACTATCTCTAATACTTCGACAGTCAGAGTGACTTTGGGATCTGGACAAAAACAATCTTACAGCAACGTTTTAACACCTGGAAGAATAATTTACTTCCCAGGAAATTTCCATTTCAGATGGAGGACTGGTATCAATTAAGAGTACGATTTAGTCGAGGTGGGCGTTGATAGGTCTAATGTCGATGGGGGCAGTTGAACTGAGTCTAGGTATGTTCAGTCCATCGTTCAAGCCAGCGTTGCGGAATATCAATCAGTATATCATTGGATTCCTTCGTTGAATCATGTTCCAACATCAGTTCCTTGGGTGCCTATGTCTACAATCATATATTCATAATTAGAAGGAAAGAAGCGCAACTAATCAAAAACTCGCACCTTTCTTTCGTACTTTCCTTCCTACTACATATCTCGGTCATCTCTTAAACCATTGATAAGCTGGCTCTAAAGGGTTGTGCGCATTTCATCGTGTTTTGCATCAGAAGGAATGGTTCTGTGGACGTCCAACAAAGCAGCCGAGATTGATGAGATTCATCCTTCGTGTTTTGAGCCTGCACACTAATCCGCCGTTTTCTGATCTAAATTGAGACGGATTTCTTAATTTGCATTCGGCGTTCACCGAGTCTTTCGGCTGGTGCGTGAAATGAAATTCAATCAAAGGGGTCTGCCTCGGTGTTTGAACACCGCTGTCTGCATAGCATCGCGGGAATCTAGTGGGACAGCCGGACGAACACACTGAAGTTAGGCGCAGAGTTTTGGGTATCCACGGTCGCCCTCTGGAGTAAGTGGTCGACCTCTATGGATTAAGTTGGTTGGGACATGTGTTAAGCATGTCACCAGATAGGTTGCCACGGCGAGCGATGTTTGCCGGGGCAAGTAGTGGATGGAATAAAGTCAAGGGTATGAAAAGTCTGACCGGGAATCTGGGTCGCATAGGTTCCGTTAGGCTCCCTTGTTGGGGACCTCGGGATGATCGTAACCGATGGTTAGAGTCACTGAGCTGGGTGTCGTAAACAGTGGCGTTCTTGCATCCTCTCAATTTCCTTGCAACCTTAAACCACTGAACTTCTCCATTTTCTGTTGGATTTCACCTTCAACTTTCTTGTACTTCGCCTGTTATTCATCCAAATAGGCAGCCAAAAGATAGCAACGAAAATCGGCGCAAGAAAGTACATGGGTAATGGTTGTACAAACTGAACTGAACTGTTCCACTTCGAAGGCCCATTTGCAAACGTTGCTTACGTTGTATGGGTCTATCTATTGCCGGTGTCCTTATTGCTGTTATTTATCAGGCATAAAGGGAATTTTACCAGTGATAAAGCATGGCTCGTATCCTCAGGTGTAGACCAATGAGAATGGCAGTTTTTACTCCATCCCCACTAGCGGTAACTGATGGCAATGTGGTCAATTTGAGTCCGTTGCTGTGAAAAGTAGGTCTTTTCCATCCAAGGTAATGTCAGTTCTTGCACGAGAGCTCAATGTTTAATAGGATCAATTAGCGTTCTGCTCAGAGCTGAACTAGGTAGTCTGCAGTGTCCGTCCGGTTGGCTGAGAGTTCATGCGGGTCGCATGGACCAGGAATCTCAATTGCGCACCGACGTTTCCAGCGACTACTATGACTTCCATCGACTGAAAGCTATGGAGAAGGTAAAAGAAATCCTCAAAGAGCTTATACTTAATTTCTAGTACATTAAAATTGATCGGTTGAGACAAAACACAAGAAATAAGCGTGGACGCTTTGGTATTTAACTGTCGATTCTTCATAAATCGTCGATACCTACAGCGCAATTCAGCTGTTAACAAGAAACCGATCACGAAGTGAACACTCAACCTTGAGATTTACAGCAATCCACACACTGTGTTCAGTGCGAGTGTCTGTTACCAAATCGTCTTACGAGCAAAGAGCGAAGTATGAGGATGAGGTTAGACCAAAACATGCAGGATTGCCAGTGGAGTAGGGCTTTTTATACATGTTTCTGAGACAAAAAACACGCCTAAATCGTAAGTTTCAAACGTTATAGCTAAGACAGTTCGTCGGCCAATCCCATGGAGTTTACAGACTTTGCAATCGTCTTATTGAAAATAGGATTTTAGCTTTAATACTCCTATAGCCCCTGACTGGATGGCTTTAATGATCGAACAGTGAGTGATATCTCAGGGATGGCGTAAACAAAAGAGATCTTGTATAATTTGGGAGTGAGACGGAGAACTGCATAGATGAGAGAAAGGTTTTTCCTCATGAATACCTGAAGGTTTAAAGCATGACATACTTTGCGGGAGCCCAAACCAACGAAGGGTTTTCCATTTGGAAACCCTGACCGAAGTCTTTGACTAAAAAAGCTGACCTGAAAGCCGATGGGATGAGAGCGTGGCTGAAGCACCCGTGTGGAGCTTCCATCACGGTCCTTTACTCAGGATCGATCTTTACTTTCATGCACCCAATGAGAGAGGCAGAACATAGATGGGAAAGTATATTATTGACCGGGAGCCGCTCGGATTGGGCGGGCAGTAGCTGTCCAAAGAAGCTCAGTTCAGTTCAATTTCAGTACGTTGACAGTGACGTGCAGCGACAAACAACACAAAAAATTGCAAAAGGTCTACGGTGAAACACAAAACTTTTGTTATCTTGAATTTCCCCATGTTTAACTGTTTCACCCCCTTTTCGCCATGTTCTGTACCCCAATCCACCTATCCCGTTTTATTGTTATTGTTATTATTGTTCTTGCCTTGGCATCATTCTTGTATTCAAGCCGGTGGTATATATATATATATATATATATTTATGTGCAGCGATGGGCTCCAGTGAGCTACGAATTCTGCAACAGGCGAAAGAGGGAGATGACTCTTTTTAAATGTTGCGTTCAAAATCTTCTGTAGAGTTGGGGGAGGGGGGAGTTTTACTCCCACTCTGATGCTCTATTCCGGTATCAAGGATCAGGGCGGCACATCCTGACACTTGTATTGACCAAGTTCCACTCGTGGACTAGTAGCGTGAGCAGTTCTAGTGGCCGAGTTAGTGACTTGAGAATGATAAAGCTGATGAAATGAGGAAATGGGGAGGATCAGAATGAATGATTGATAATAGCTGTGATTAAGAAGAATAGAAGTGAAGGAGGAATAGGGAGGAGAACCAAGAAAAGAGTATTCTGGGGAAGAAAGTGGAATAAAGATTCCGGACAATCTTATTGCTGGGATCAGATTAGGCTTTTTTTCGGTGGAAAAGCCTTCCCGTTTGGAGTTCAAGCGGGTCTGGAAAACCTTCACCGAGTTGAGATTGATTACATCAGTAAGCCGTCTTTCACCACCCTAAGGGCAAACATTTGCCGCCTTTATCGGGTGGGTAGCCTGATTTTAGCTAATTTCAGGTTATTTCCTCTTGAGGCTGGGTTCTCGCTGAGAAGTAGTAGAGGTCTCCTTCCCTCCTCAACGTTGCTGAAACCCTTCAGAAGTTTAACCGTCTCGGTTACGTAATCCTTTTTTGTTTTGATCTACAAGAAGAAAAGATCCAACATCTTCAGCTTGTTCACAGATCTTAAGTTACTTATTTCCCAGAACAATTTAGTACATCTCCACTGCATCTTCTTGAGAATATTTATTTTCCTAACCAGATAACGACTCCAGGCCTGAACGCCGTACTCCGATGGGTCTGCATTAAGGCCTTTCTTATTTTTACTAATGTTCATCCAAATATTCAGCCAAAGACAGTAACCAAAACCGGCGCAAGAAAGTGCATGGGTGATGGTTGTACAAACTGAAACTGAAACTTGTCGAGCGGTGGTACGACCTCCGAATATTTGGAGCTAATTGCTCTCTTTAGTTGGTAGAGAGCTCTTGGTACTTTTTGTGCTTCTGGTCTGCACTGTGCACTAGGTTTGTAGTCGGCCTGAACTTTAATAACTGGTCTCCATCACAGAGTAGAGTTTTTCCCCTGTATCTGGTGGGTTGAGATATATATCCTGTCTTCTTTCTGATGATCGATGATATTGAGTAGTAAGTCCCATAGCACAGACTATTCATAGTTCTTGCTAAGGTCCCTTCGGATGGCCTCAGAGTCGGGGCTTTTTACCAGCTTTATGTCGTTAGCCAAGAGGATAAATGGATACCCCAACCCCCCAAAAAAGTCACTGATACACAATAGGAACAGAAGTGATCCCAGCACTGACCCCGTGGGACCCCAATGCGAAGTTCCCCTTTGTGGGAGACTTCCCCTACAATCTTCGTCTGAAAGCATCGGCCGTTAAGGCATCTGTACATTCACTGTCCTACCTTCGGAATCAATCCAAACCGTCGAAGTTTCCGCATCAATAGCCAGTTGACCGAGTCAAAGGCCTTTTAAAAGTATAGCTAGCAGACTTTCACCCTGTCTCCAGGGTCCATTCCGTGAGTTACCTCGTCAAGAAAACACAGCTATTTGGTGAGGCACGAGCACTTCCTCATGAAGCCGTGCTGGTGCGCGGTTAGCAAGTTGTTTGCTTTTCAGTGTCGGACAATTATGTCCCTTGGGATTCCCTCCATGGTATTTAGCACCACCAAAGTTCAACTGACCTGTCATAGTTCGCAACCTTCAATCTATTTCCCCATTTGTGGGTTGGGATGACAATTAACACTAACCAATCACCACGGAGCCGTCGTTTCTCCAATGATGCATTGGAAATTTGTACCAGGGGTTCCGAAAGTACGCTTGCCAGTGGTTTCAGCACCACTGGATGCAAATGTTCTGACTCAGCGGCCGTAGATAACAGCAATTTCATGAGACACTTACATTCTGCGGTTCCATATAAACCTCTACCATCGCTTAGAGTGTAAAGTTCTAACGGCCCTACCCGAGGTTCCTAGACCACTTCCATAAATAGTCTGATAGAAGTGACATAAGGTGATTGCTTTCTTATAAATGGTTTAGTGCAAAACTTCTACCGTCGCGAGGAAGCCTCTGCAAGCTAATGATGGAATAAATTAAACTTCACTGCGCTGGACTTTGAATTCTGAATCACATTTAGTTTGTTGATTCGAAACGGAGAACAGCATTCGCTATGAGACCCATTACTTTCGTTCTAATGACTGACATTAAACCGGACGAATTCTGCCATCCATTCTTTGGTTACAGTTCAGCTTTTTTAAAGATGATACTCAAAGGTAGTACTCAGCTTTTGCTTCGTTTGGTGCAGCCCGCCTTCCAAGTTGGAGCCCAAGGGATGAGAACTACCGTTGGTTAGAGACGCTAAGAGATATGGCCCAGAATAGAAGTCAGTGGCGCTAAGGCTGTACGGTCTGCCTGTTGAAGTCCCGTGCCCTATAAAAAAAACGATAAACTAACAAAAACAAATTTCAAAAAGTGTACGGTAAAACAAAAAATTGTATCCCATTTGCTTGCAATTTTCCATTTCATCAGTTTCGCCTTTTTTTTACCACGTTCTGTATACCAAGCTCCCATCCCATTCTTGTTATTGTTATTATTGTTGTGGCATGCTTGTTCGAAAACCGGTGTTATATATATATATATATATATATATATATATGAGAAGGTAATAAAGTATCAGGTGTACGGTATAAGGTAGGGTATAATGTCGAGGCTTGCAACTCTTCAAAAGGAATGATATATCAACAATAAACCATCAAAATGCTATTTGGAGAGTACCAATACGTTGGTATGCACAAAAAAGGAGAAAATCTCAATTGGTTCTTGTTACAGACCATAACACGTCCAACGTAAACGAGATGGTCGCTAAACAAGATTATCACGACGCCCTTTTCAATCAAGAAAATAAACCACCCTCATTGATGGGTTAGTAATAATAAATCTCTTTTTACTACCTTTTTTATTTATTGCGTATACAAATGTATAGTCAACATTCAGGAAGGGGGGCCGCGACCATACAAAGGCTGCCTGGGAAGACGGGCGGCGGTGGAGCGGTTCGAACCCGGGACTCCCGGGTCACAAGTTGGTGACCTAACCACTTGCTCACCACCGCCAAAAGTCTTGATTGAATTCAAGTGAATTCAAGTGGTGCTGTAAAGTTCCCAAATCACAGCTCATTGAGAAAATAGAGAAAATTATTTGTTCACTTGCGTTTATTGTCTCTAAAAGTATCCTGAACGGTGTACAGATTTATCTCCATATAATACGCTTTACAATCGCACGTTCAGAGTTGCAAGTAGATTGTCACAAATGTCGAATATATGGCTTCACTTCTGAATCAGAGGGAGTGTACGTTGACCAGGTATATGTCATCATCTTGCTGGGTAATATTAAGAATCCTAGGTAGTAATACACTTCAATGTTAAATGTTTTTCACCGATTAAGAATTATGACTTATTCCGAAAAATATTAAACTCAATGAACGTCGAAACCTTCACACGGTCCCCCGTACTACATTAATCTGGAAGACTCATACCGAGAGTAAACCATTTCTTGCCATTAAAGATCCTGTTCGCATTTCTCTATTTGCCTTGGTGCCGCATTATGTCTCACAGTACCATACTCTCTGTTAGGTCTTCTGACAAATAACCTGTTGGCAGAACTTACCAGTAAACTGCGGGGATACCTCTTTTATCCTAGCGTTTTAAATTTATATAAACGGTTCTTTTGGGCGTTCGCAACATAGCGAACTATGTATCTATATCAACTTACAGGGCGAAGAAAACCTTGATAGTCTATCAAAAGCAAATTTGGAGTCCACTTTTGGCTATTTCTGTCCATCCCACTCGATTTCAACGTACATTTACTACTGAATTGTTTAATAATAGGAAATTAGGAATGAAAAAGTGGAGGAAACACCAACGCTTTAGGCGGACACCCATTAGAATATATTCAGAAAGAAAAAACACATAGAGGGTGTTTTATCAGGACTCAAGAACTGGTACTGAGATCACTTTAATTACAATAAAAGCAATGGTAAAAGCGGAGTGAAATGGTGAATCAACTTTAAATCTAATGCGCAACTGCTTACAAATAAAAAAACACATTTTAATATTTTGTGAATGTTATTCGTTAAAATCGTGGCAATATAATTAGGAGGGTAATATTATTCCACCTTTATTACAAGGGGAGAACCTAAAATTAAGCTCAACTGATTGTTGATTACCCCACTTCAAACCTGCACCTCACTTTCTTTCGTCTATCATCACATTAATTCATACTGGCCCTAATAACACGAAATATTTCATAGCTCGGAGACTATATGTTTCATTATTCATTCAGAATCCAAATTTAAATTGAAGTAACTTTGTTTGCATACAATACCGCATGTGTCCACACATGAAATGTGTTGCAGTTGGCAAAAAGAATTTCAACGATCTGAACGCAAAAATGAAAAAAATATACAGCGACAGAACGGCGATGTGTTCAACGGTAATTTCGAATCATTCTAATCGAACGATTGAAAACGATTATCGGTTTCAGTACATGACTCATGATGTTTTAGGCCATGAGATTATCTTTCCAAAGAGCACCTTCTTGAGTTCGATCTCTTTTTGCCTGCGCTTCATGTAGCGTGCAACAATGGATTCCGGTCTGCTGTGTAGTCTGGTCATCTCATGCAAGCTAAAATTGCTCTCGTGAACAATATCGATTTTGAATTGTTCTGTATAACAATAAGCTCTATATTTGAAGATGAATTGGGCCTACTTTAATTTCATCAAGAGTGACGTAGTTATATGATCACTCGCACTACCGTTTCATATGACCGTAGTCTAGACCAGTGCATAGATCGCTGACTGTACAGTTGCCAGTTGCCATGCAGCAGTACCAGTGATGAGATGACCGGAACACCCAATTTTTGAACGGATTAGACGTTCCAAGTGTCGGGGTTGCAATATGTTTATCGGGTTGTGTATTCATTTGGCACTCAAAGTAACAAGAAAAATTAGAAATTAAGCGTTTTTGCAGTCAGTTTGTCTGGCGAGCATTGAAGAAGACCATGTACGTAAGGTAGTTGCCAAAAGGCATCAAATGACATTAATTCCGTTGGATTCGAATTTGAGCAACTAGAACGGTCTCATACTCCGTTGATGTATATTTTCTCGCGAGCGAGTACTTAGTCTTTCTTAGGCTTTCTGAGATTTTGTCAAGCTCCAGAAGTCGTGTAGGGTAATCGAGCCTCAGATAATCACATCGTGAGAAAAAGCATAGAACGACGAAGTGTCTATACGGACACCTTAGTAGATCCGTAGAGAAGTATGGCAGACTACTGACATTCGATTACTTTTGTTAGATTATTCTAAAAATATTAAATTTCACACTGATAAGTGATGCATAACTTTGGAATGGCACTTTGAATCCTCCACACTATTGTTTAAAACGAAATAATTTAAAAGTTTTCATGAATAATTGGCATGTATCAGCATTGTGATAATAAAATTGGTCACTGACTGTTCTTCCTTGAGTCACTTTTGACCGCGGCCTGATTACTTCCAAATCTATCTTGATCCTTTATATAAAGTATGAAAAACTATTATTTCTTTGATCAAGTGATTAAGTGCCTCCAAGATTGTACTTATTCTAAAGCCAGTTTTCATACCGAAGACAAAATGAACTGGGAAGTTGTATTTTTATAATCGAGTGACCTAGAATGATACCGGATTTGGTTGCTAGTCCACATGTGTCTGGTAAACATAACACGAATCGTTACTGCTACCCAGTTGAACACTTCGTCTTCCCGTCCTGGAAAATATTCTAATTTGACAGAAGGTAAACTGCTTGATGGAGTTTGGCTAAATTCTGAGGATACCTGAAAACCCTATTGTGAACAAAATTCGTGGAATTTCAACGAGCTTTTTTAACTGCCGGTAGCTCCAAAAACACCCTCGTTCTTCTTGTTTGAAAACTTTTATGGGGGTAGCAACGGGACGTTACTACGATGAATCACATGATCCAAGCGAATCTCAACATTTATCAGAAATTTTTTTAATTACACACGAATTTGAAATTGTTTAATACATAATCCATGTGTGAGGTACCAACCTACTTACAGACGCACACAAGCCTAATATTCACTGAGGCCAGTTTACTGGATTTGATTATTTATCATGTGGAATTCGCATTCTGGGCCACGTACACATACATATACAGGCACACTCCAAATAATCACCCTCGTTCGTCATGGTGATATCTGAACCTGAACGCACCTGAATCATAGGAGGAGAATTATGATTTTAGTTGTTTGTTTCAATGCGTCTGACCTAGATCGAACTTTTCTTGTTCGTTTCTGAGCCTGTGAGATAGTAGAGATGTGACGCATGCGGGATGTTTTACGCATTCGTTTTGATCCGTAGTTGTAATATTTATCATGAAGGTATGAGTGGGTTTTCTATGGGCTGGTTATGCCAGCTAATTCGAGAAATCCGGGTGGTTAATAAATCACTCAATAGGGCAAAATCAGTCCTGTGGGGTGTTTTAAAAATCGACACAACTATTGAGAAAATGAGTTTGTAATAAACTAGAACCGAGCCATCACGACGAGACTGCACCTTGACGTGGTATGATGGCTTGCGCGCCTCAGTGACCCTGCGAGCTACACAGGATGGCTTCTCACAGCCGTAAACCCAATCATGCCTGAAAGGTCAACGAGTAGAGGCCAGAAGAAGACCAGTCTCACAAGGCCAGCTTGGGCACCTCCTGGCTTCCTTCCTCTACCCACAGCCGCCCCTGGAGAGGCCACTCCAGCAAATAAACACGGTGAGGGGCAGTTTACCGGTCGAAAAACCCCCACTAGATGGACGTAGGAGCGGGGTACCTGGGGCTTCCTCTCGACGGTGGGACAAGTATTCGCACTTCATTGGACAGCTACCGCCCGCCCAAGCTGGGCAGTCCCCAGCCAATAAGTTGCTGTCCCGTCCACGTTCCGCTTGTCTCATTGGG
>UZAN01000091.1:0-15922 GCA_900618425.1 Echinostoma caproni | reverse complement strand
GCTATCGAGCCAAGCTTTCATCTCCGTGGCACTGAATTGAGATCCATTGTTTGTAACGAGCACTTGCGGTATACCTTCCCAACTGAGGCACTTCTAGAGTGTCTGGATCACGAAGGATTTGTAAGTATACTTGTCAGAAATACGTCGGGCCACCTCGAGGATAAATCAATGAGAACCAAGCCATAGTATCTATTCAGAAATGGGCCGCAGAAGTCTGCATGTACCCTTCGCCATAGCTTATAACTTTCTGGCCATGGAGTCTAGTTTTTCGGTTTCGCCTTCACTTTTTGCGGACACGCCTGGACAATCTTTGCAATTGTGCAAGTGTCTTCATCGAAATCAGGCTACCAACACATTTTTCGAGCCAGAGATTTTATCTTCTCCACTCCCAAATGGCCTTTGTGGAGGTCCTCTCATACTGCTTTTCAAAGCGGCAGAAGTATGATCAGTCAGTCACCGCGCAAGAGAACACCGTCTGGTTGCACAGCCAACTGCTCCCGATTGATGTAGAACTGAGGATGTCTCATCTTTATATCTGAAGACCATCCTCTCGATGGTGCCGTAATAATCACAGAACAGTATTGTTTTGTATGGTTCTGAATGCTTCTTTTGAAACCGGTGATGGTTGTGCGACAAAATTACATTACTCTTCTGCAGTAAAGCATGACTACCTGGATAGAAAGTCTGCCTGAGGAAACGTTTTGCCTGGCCGATGTAAAATTTCTTAATCGTAAGCTGCCAGTGCAATGCTCCATCGTTGACTCATGGAGGCTGTTGCTTTTCGGATAAACTTGTTGTGGTTGAATAAGTACTATAGAGCCTGATGATCTGTCACAATAGTAAGGTGCAGTCCAAAAACATACTTGTGCAGTCTCCGGACAGCCCAAAACACCGTGAAGGCTTCTTTCTGGGCCTGCGAGTAACTCTTCTCCGCATGGTTGAGTAATCGGGAAATACAAATAAAACAGAAAAACCTTGTTGTTCCAGTACGGCACTAATACCAACCACAGAAGCATCTGTCACCAGTGCAATTGATTTTGATGGAGAAAACGACACCAGAAATGGACGTTCAGTATTGTTACGTACCAATTTCTGAAGCGTTCTTTCACAGTTCATGGCCCATTTCCATTATGCAGTGGATTGCCCGACAAACAAGGGATGAACCCTAGTGCCGAAATTAGGAATAAATCGTGAATAATACTGAATCATCCCATAATCGATCGTAGATGAATTTAATCTTTCCTGGATTCGATATTCACTAGATGTTTGAATCGGTTAGAGTCCAGTCGATATGTTTTGGAACAGACAGTGAATTCCAGGAACTCCAATTGCATCATTCCAAACATGCACTTAAATGGTTTGATGCACACATTTTTCTCCATGAATCGCTCAAGACGTTTCTTCAAATTGTTATCATGGACTTCGTTTGTTGTTACAAACACAATTGCATCGCCTTGCAAGGTCATAATGCCGCTTAACCCAGACACAACTTTGTCTATTGTCGACTGAAAATTCCAGAGGATACATCTAAACCAAACGGGAGGAAATTGTACTGGAAAACCCCCCACGGTGTATTGATTGTTGTAAATGCCCGCGAATCTGAATGCAATGGAATTTGAGGATAGGCGTCTGCCAGCGCAATTTAAGAGAAAAACTGACGACAATGTAAGGGTTTCATGAAGTCCTCTGTCTCCAGTGTCGTCACTGCGCGTTTTCGCACTTAAGTATTGAGTGTCAATATGGAGTTCTGCCATCACTTTTCATTGCGACAACAATCGGAGTTGTCCAGGTTGATGACGTCACTCGGGATATCATACCATTCTTCTCCATTCTTTCGGTTTCATTCAGCACATCTTCACGTGGTCCATATAGTGAAATCCGCTGTTTCAGGAATACTGGCTCACCGTCGACCTCCAAATATGTTTGAGGAATGCTCATTCATCCCGTATTTTTGGTAAACCGGATCACCAGCTTTCGCAGTTCCTCAGTAGTATCAGACTTTACTTCACTGATATGTATGTATAAGGAATGTCCCGGCATTCCCGTTGTCATCAATTCAAGATTAGACGCACTGTTTTGTGACACCAAAAATAGAATAGACACTAAATTGATATCCTGGGAATGAATCAACAAAGTCTTCTCATTCAATAGCGGAAGAAGGTGTCCAGTTACATCATGTATTTGTGATGGTTGGTTTTACGGTAGCATTTGAGCTTACATACGTGAAATGAAGAACTCGACACTGGCGGTAAAACTGCTTCTAACTTCGGATTCTAAGGCAATATAATTGTAAATAAACTGCTTTTATTCTCTAATTGTTCATAATGTATAACTTCAGTTGAATTCTTCTTGAGAGTACGTTGTATTCCTCACCATGTTGCATTTCCGTTGGTGGCACACCTTCTGCATATGGCCACCTTTACCACAGGAATGATACTTTACATCTCTGAATCGACAGTTGGAGCGTGAATGTAATTGGCTACATGACATACATCGATTTATATTAGTAATTGGGATCCTCTGGTCAGAGTAATTGGTCTTTTGGATATGAGGAGATTGGGACTGCATACCGGGTCTATTGCTTCGTAAATAACTCTGGAATAATGTAGACGAATAAACGGTTGTTGCTGCAGTCGAATCATCATGCTGCCCACATGTGCTCTGAGCATCGAAAAATGTTAGATCGTTCTCATAAGAGTCTTATTGTTAATGCCTGCAATTCCTCCTCCAGCCTGTCTACATAATTGCATTTTGAAGCCTGTTTGTCGAGCAACATGACTAAATGTCAACACGGCATTGACTCGGGAGGAACCACAGAATTGAACTTCGTTCTCTCAGTGTCTTGAAAATCAACAGGAATTACTTGTGCAAGAAGAAATTGTTTAGGCAAACGGATTCTTATGGAAGGCGAGATTCTTAAGTAGAAAATATATTTCCTTTCCGCCGACGATTCCTTAAGAACAGCATTAAAAGAGTCGCACCAACAACCATGCATTTATTCCCTTTACTACATTACCTTACCCTCCAATCTTTTTCATTTCCAACATACTCCTTTCCTCTTCCACAACTCACTTTCCCAGAGCAAGTGATTTCCGATTCTCATTGTTATTTTCGTTTATGGATCCTGTGAGAGGGATGGATGTAGGCAGTTTCATCGTCCCTCAAACTATCTCTGATATCGTTCGGTTACCCATGGGCTCATCGGCAGTGTAGTCCTTTTGCCGATCTAACATTGAAAGCACTTGGAACACAAACGATTGTCGAAGCACAGTGTCGCCCACTTCGAGCTCACCTGGCGCAAGCCAGATGGACTTCGATTAACTGAACTCCATCGGGCTTTGTTGCAAGTCCTATGAAAGGTAAGAAAAGGAATGGAAACTCTCCAAGGATTATCTAACCAGAAACACAGCATTTCCCCGCGTGCTCTAGGATATTTAAAGACGATAATCAGTACTCTGAGAGCTGATTTCATTAAACAGGATTTTGATGGCACCACATTGAAGGGTAGGAAGGCATGGAATGCCCCCGTGGTGGCATGCTTGTTTAGAGCGAGCGCTCAGACGCTAAGGGGAAGCTTGGAGACGCTAACCGCAGAACAGAGGACACAGGTCTCTGTTGCAATACAGGGAGGAATGTCATCGAGCAACTCTTCTCCAAAATGAGTGTAGACAAGCGTACGAGGTGAAACTGGCACGGAAGTCATACTTCAACTATGTGCAATCCAAAGCCCGGCTCGCGCTCGAATTACCGACCAGTGAGCCTGACCTCAGTGGTAAGAAACTTAATGGACGGCATCCTACGCGACAGTATCGCCCACCGTATCGTAGGTAATGGTTTGCTCACCGCAGACCAACACTGCTTCGTCAGGAAACGGTCATGCATGTCCAACCTGCTTTGCATCTTAAATAAAAAGACAAGGCGCATTGATCGAGGCGAATGGGTAGAGGTTTTCTACCTCGAATTCGCCAAGGCCTTAAACTCGGGGAACCACCAACTGCTTCTAATGAAACTAAGCGGAATTAGACTCACCCCTGGGGTGATGTTTGGATCACGAGATGCATGACAGACCGAAGTTTCGAGGTTAACGTAGCAGAATACAGGTCACAAAGAGCAAGTGTTCGTAGTGGGGTCCCGCGGCGGTCCGTCCTAGGCCCACTTCTCTTTCTGCTGTACATAAACAACCTTAGCCGGGACCTCGAAAACCCCTGCTTTGAGTTCGCTGACGATGTAAAAATCGTCGGGTCCGCGCCAGGGGAGTCGATGCAGAGACACTTAGACAAGATTCAGGAACGGTTGGAGGTATGGGACCTTCCTCTGAATGCCCGTAAGTGCCAGCACCTCAATGGAGACGGAGGGCACCATGATAGGAAATTCTTTGGGCCACATGGACAGCAGGTCAAAGTTGCCCCAGTGTCCTCCACGAGAGACGCAGGAGTGAGTATGACCTCAGACTTCCTTCCACTTTGCAGTGTCGGGATGTTGTGAAGAAACCATCTGGAGGTTTCCCGAAGTTGAGTGTTGGAAGTTAATCATTAGGCTTTACTTTCCGAAAAACTGTAAGGGATCTGATACTGCACACTACTATTGACCCGAAGTGTTGGAATCCAACGAAACCGCCGAAAACAAAAGGAAATGGACGCGCGATTGGCAAGAGCAAAAATTCGTCCTGTGAGAACTGAACTAAAATTAACTGAACTGAACTTGTTTAACTGGATCAAATTATGCATCCATGAATGTTGCAACAGAGAGAGACAACAGTGGTGTTTCAAAATAATATTAGTTTTTAACCTTTGTACCATTAACTTGAACTAATAGCTTTTTGACTTCATGCAAAATACTGTTCACTCGATTCTGATAATTTGTGAACAAACTGAATGTAAGTCACTCAGCACGTGTAGTGGAAAATGTATTACTTATACGAATAATAATGAAATAAACAATACATGGAACGGACTTACAGAAGGATTGTCAGGCTGGTTTATTGGTCCTGTTCTTCTTATGTGTGGCTCCGGTTGATATATCAACCATTATAGTGCGCAGTATTGCTTAATTGGATTGAATTAACGCCTGCTACAGCTTGACGATGACTGATAATGTACGCGTAATGCTTCAGCAAGACTCGGAGAACACGTGCTCACTTACGAACAGAATTTGTATTGTGTTTTTACTTGTTGTGTTACTGCAGTAGTAGGCTACCGGTGGCCTAAGATTGGGAAGGTACTACGACTAGCCGCCAAATTTTTTTTCGACAGTCACCGACACTAACCAATTTGTTTCGATGGGTACTAATCGGTGACTCTCGCGTGACGAATCGGTGCGTTTTCGGTGACTAAACGGTGACGCTCGTTTTGACTTGTCCCGTTCCATGGAAGGGGTGGCCTGCCAAATAACTCCAGAGCCAGTTCAGGGGTTTGGGGTGCACTCCTAACTGTGATAGATTACACAGAAGTAGGCCATGGCTGACAGAGTCAAAGGCATTGTTGAAATCCAGACATCACACTTCAAGACGTTCACTTCGGAGTGACAGGCCTTGGCAGGCCTGTCAAGCTTGTCAGTATCTTCACTCAGGTACGCTAACAAATTTGTTAGGCAGAACATACCATCAAATTCTGTGCTGGGCTTCCACCAGTGTTTTTCGTTACAAACTGACCGATCATTTACCTAGCTGAATCTTCTGTCAGCCGGTTTACCTTTGACATACAGACGTTTGCACAGGGCAACCAACTTACGAAGTCATCGTTTGGGCGATATTTTGAGAGGTTAATAATAGTTCGTTCAAGCTGATCCTTGCAGGTTTTCTTTGAGAAGTGGGGTACGCAGCTCCATCATGGATGCATACAACGATTCATTGGTGACGAGGATTATACGAGAGATTTCCCTCTGCTTCTATTCAAAGAACAGTGAACAGTGAACGTAGTGTTTTAATCAAAAATCTCAAAACACGCTCAGGGTACTGCAGAGGAGTTCACTGAAACGGAAACTCAGGGAACTGTCAGACTATATGAATTGCTATCAGTATTTAAAGAACAGAAGTATTTTTTCAGAAATACATCGAATATATTCGATGCTTACAGTTTACAAGGTAAGAGAAGTTTATTCGGCGTATGCACGCTGCTAGTTGCCGTTTAGATATATATATCTAAACGGCAACTAGCAGCGTGCATACGCCGAATAAACTTCTCTTACCTTGTAAACTCCATCATCCCTTTAGATTACCTTAAGAGTTCGACTAGAGTCCTCTTAGAGTCCTTCAGAGTCCTAAAGCACTCAACAAAGGGTGCCTAATGGGACCCTCCCATACGGGACTCTATTGGAACTCTAATAGAACTTTAATTGGACCCCCATAAGATTCTAGGAGGCTCTGGCAGGACCTGGATGGGAGGACAATACGCCTATGTACCACTATGGGTGTCCTACTACTATTCCAGAAATACTCTGACGCAATTTTACAACAAAATAAACCTCGTTGCGGATAGAAACGAAAATCTATTAACACAAAAGTCATAAAACCTTTATAGAGTTGTTTTCTCTTCTGTTTTTGCTCCTGTGAACATCGACATCTGCAAGAAAAGGAGAACAAAGATTGTATTAGTTCCGTTCAGAATAACATATCATCTCGTGAAATTAACGATCTAGTATGTTCAAATGAAATTTATGCCCTAAAATTTATGGTGAAGCCCATTTAATAATACAAGTAAATCATTCAGTAATTTAGTAATCGGATAAATGACTGAGTAGACGTGAAACATTTTTCTTATATCTACCATAAACATCGGACCCACCCGTATATATATATATATATTTATATATATATAATACCGGCTTGTAGACAAGCATGAAGCCAACGTCACAACAACAATAATAATAACAATAATAGGGGATAGGTGGATTGGGATACAGGACAAAGTGAAAAGAGGAAGATGCGGTTAAACACGGGAAAATGGTGGTGTTTAAACTAAAACTTTAACTGATTCAGCAGTTAATACTGCCGAGCAGCAGATCAGATATTGATCCTAGTATTTAAATGACTCAATGAAAGATTACATAATACGCGTACTTTGAAATAATTGTAATAAATTTGAACCCATTCTTCGCCTAGTTTCTTTAGCCATTCCGATAATTCTCATTCTATCAAAAAACCGAAGAAACAAAAACATTACACTCATATTAATCTAATTAATTTTAAATTCTACATAATTCCCAATTTTTTGAACATAAGCAAGACCAAGCTTAGGCTCCATTACATCCACTGATTCAAACTCTTAAAGCTGTTTAATTTCCTGTTTTTAATGAATTACTTTACTGTTCAACAAAAGAACCGCTATACAAAACAAAAGAAAGTTGGGACAGGATAGCGAGGTTCAAACACCTGATTTCATGAGTGATATGAACATATATGATATATATATATGTAAACATTGGGTGCCAACCAAGGTCGACTGTATATTTCGTATTCTTCAGTCATTGAAACAAACTATAACACCAATAGAGTCTGTACCAATGTGTAGAGCATTCTGTGACCCATTCGGACATCTTTCAGGCTGCTTAAGATAGACGCTTTCAGACTGTTGTAAGCCTCCCAAGTCAAACCGAGACTTGAGCATGGTAGCGCCGCGACACATCCATGCACGACTGGTGAACTGCCTTAGTCGGAGCGTGTACAATACGCCGCGACTAGAATCGTTGTTATTCTACGTGGGACCATCTATGAAGGTCTTCTACAGGCTAATTGTCTGTTTCCATTTGCGTATCGGCGCCTCAGGGGAGATCTGATCTGTTTGACGAAGATCCTGAGAGGTGATATGAGCCCGGAGTTGAAGCGGCATTTTCCTTTACGGACAGATATACGCACATCGGGACACTCTCTCACGTTGCGTACACTTCAGTCGGTTGGTCTTCCGTTAGTCTACCGACTCTCATGGAAGTTAACAACGCTCTGGAATTCCCTTCCAGCGACTGTGGGGGAGGAGCAGATCGACGCTGCTTTCAGATGGCGTTTGGATGAGCACCTTAAGAGGCCAGGGAGGAACGAACACATGAGATCTAACCCTCGACCCAGTGATGACAGGACTTACACAAATAACCTGCCCTCTGCTCTCAATAATGAAGACTGAAAACTGAAATTAGCTAGATACAGCACCTATTCGAATCTTGAATAGTGCTAAAAGCTTCAAAATCCATTTGGGCACATAGAACCCAACAACTTATACATGTAAAATATATGTGCAAATCACGGTAATTTTCTGCCTTCTAGCCTCGTGTTAGGTCTTAATTTATGCCGTTAGAATTGAAAACATTTTTGTCGAATACTTTTCGAAGAATCCAATTATTTTCAGGAATACCGATCAATGTCCAGCGAGGATTTATCAGAGAAACGAGCACCAGAAACAACTTTTCTAACACAGGTTTGTTACTTTTCCTGTGTAGTTTTCATAAACCGGATTTTTAACAAAATAGTTAGTCAACGTTTCATACATATTCCAAACAATACTTGATCATGACTATTACAGTTAATTCAATTGAGTGAGTATTTCATTCTTCCAAACATGTTTGAAATGACCGCAACGGTCACTAAATAAGAGCTAGTAACCACCGAGAGGAACTGCTCCTCAGATAGGGGAGTTTTATCGGCCATATTTCATTTTTGGTTTTCATAACTGATAGACGTGTACTGTTCTGCCACAATTCTGGTTGTTCGTTCAATGAAACAATGAGGAAAAAGTAACAGAGAATTTCAAATCTATTGAAATAAAGTTAGTACCTGAATCCAACTAATATAGACAACCTGTATTAGCCCTAGAAGGAAGTTATCAAAAACAAGCTTTCTCGCTACAGTGTTTTCGTTAATCTGGTAATTTGGACAGTACTAAATTGATTGCAAACAGAACAGTTACCGGCCGGTTATTTGTTTGCTGTCTGAGGGATCACGGGTTTATGGTTGTTGGCAAATTCGATGGATGTGCACTATCAGTGCTATTGGGCAAGGTTGTTAACTTTTCATTTAAACATTACATATATATATACTCGTTCCTGTCCTGTCCTGTATCCCAATCCTATACACTTTTAATACTAGTCTGAATTCAAAACAGAAAGAAATCAGTATGAACGCTTCATGGAATTGGCGGTTTACTTTACCTCCAGACGAATAGTCATAACAAACCAGACCATCTACATACATCCGCACTAAATATACCACACTTGTGCAATTCTATTTCATTCCCAGCAAAGGCCGTCTACGCAAGACCTCCCCTACCCGATTCAACTGTGAAAGTGTTGTTCGACAGGGTTGCCCTCTCTCTCCTTCTCTATTTAACTTTGTGGTAGATTTATCTTCTGAAACAGCATTGATTTACTTCCAGGTGGCAGACTGTCTGACCTAGAATATGCAGACGACATTGTGCTACTAAGTGAAGATCCAGGTAAGTTGCAAGCTGTTCTGGATAGTTTGAGTGCTAGTATTCATGTTCGGTATGCATTTTGCACCTTCAAAGTGTAAAATGTTACTACAAAATTCGGTTGGTCCAGCACCCAGTGTCATCCTAACTGGGGAAGTTTTAGACGAAGTAGACAAATTTTGCTACCTGGGCAGCTATATCTCACCTGGCGGATGCATTGCAGATGAAGTGTCGACGCGGATACAAAATGCTTGGTTGGCATTTGCCAACTTGAGACATGTGTGGTGTCGTCGCTACATCCGGCTGTCTGTGAAGGGTCAAGTATATCCCGCAGTAGTTCTGCTCTACGATGCAGAGAATTGGTCACTACGGGAACAGGGTAAAAATAGATTATCGGTGTTCAAACAACGCTGTGTACGACGAATTGCACGAGTTTGGTGGGATAACCGGATGAGCAATGCTGAGGTTAGGCGTAGAGTTGTAGGTAGTGGCGGTTGTCTACTGAAGCAAGTAGTCGACCTCCATGGATTACGTTGGTTGAGGCATGTGTTACGCATGTCACCAGATAGGTTTCCGCGGCGAGCGATGTTTTCCAAGGCTGGTAGCGGTTGGAAAAAGATCAAGGGTGATCAAAAGAAGACCTAGAATGAGGGCAAGGAAACTCTAACCACGAGACTCGGTCACATAGGGTCCGTTAGACTTCCTGACTGGGGAACCCTAAATGATGGTCACTGGTGGTTACAGACATTGAACGATATGGCTGGGTATCACAAACAGTGATGCTCATGCATCTGTTCAATACTCTCTGAATATCAGTCTATAAGAATTCTCAATATTCTGTTTGAATTCGCACTTAATATTCCAGTTTTCATCCTGCTCTTTTATCCAAATGGGCGACCGAAAGACGGCAACCAAAACCGGCGCACGAAAGTCCATGGTTAATGGTTGTAAAAACTGAAAACTGAAAAGTTGGTAAAGATAGAACCTCCTTTGAGGATATGAAGACATTGACTGAGGGAATCAATCCACAAGAGTGGGCGAGTGATGTAAATGAGTGTCGTAAAACTTGGCACTCGTGTCATCGCTTTTAGATTCCCACTTATTGTCTACTTGTTGGTATTAATGCGAATTAAAAGATAGCAACTCATATTACCGAGCGAAAATGTAACATGAATGATTGCATAAAGTGAAATTGAATCCAGATCACTTTTGTAAGGTGATCAGTCAAAACACTATCTCTCTCTTCATCAGTCTGTTTTGAAATGAAAATTATCTTAGGGCCAATTTTAGAAAATTACACCAATCAGGGTGTTTCGATTAACTGATATTTATCATTTAGATTATCATATTTGGTTTGGTCCATTCCGTCATTCACAGTCACTGTTGAAGGTTTTTGTTTTCGTGTGTTTGTTGGTGTGGGTGGGTGGGTTTCACTCTTTGTCAAACAGAGTTACGATCGCATATATCACATCACTCATTCAGGTTCACCTGTTCGAATCACTGGATGATACAACCACCGAATTTAATCCCAAGGTGGTGTTGGAACACAGAAAGCATAATCAGGAAGAGACGACTATCAAGGTAAATCCGATTTCATCTGGTGATTATCTAGACGATTTTATCCGGTCTGTCAAGTTTTTATATTTGAAAATCTTTGTGAAACATGAAGTATGTACCTTTTGGTCATGGAAATTAACCGAATCTTCTGCCCGTTTCTATCCGTTTATAGAAGGACACTGTACTATCCTTGGCATAAATCCAATTGTAAATGTATGGAACACAAATCTATGATGAGTTCCGTTAGAACCTTGCCAATAAATAGTGATTAATCAGAACATTAGGTTCCGTTGAACCAAGCTGGATAATTTTCCGTGTTTCCCTATCATTAAAATTTTAATCATCCTTAGTGAGATTCGAACTCACCCCTCCCCCTCCACACACATATGAATACACGAAACTCACCTCCAAAATATATTGTACAATGCATGTTCCTCAAGTTAAACTATGTGGCTACGTCAAATGTTACAGGTTTAGTCGTTAACTAAACGTAAGTAGGAAAGTGAAATATATCACCTCTCAAGAAGGGCTGCCAGATCAACTGAAATCCGGCAACATAGGATGAAGCAATCTGTTGGAATTTTTGGGTGACAGACTTAAGTGATTGTTTTTACCAATAATTCGTTGAGAAACGCCCAACCAAAGCGGACTTAGCCACGCATGAAGTGCAACCACTCACGAATGAACTCGACAACATGCACGACTGAGGTCTGCCTCATTTCAACGCAGAAAGAGCGTGGGAAGACAGGTGGTCAATCCGGGGGTAGACAAAACGTGTGATCAATTGACCAATGAGGTGCGCTGAACAGAAGTGGATCCAACCACAGCGTTTCTTTCTCAATTCTAAATGACAGTTTCTCATTTCAAAGTGATAATTTCTCAATTCAAAAAGACGGTTTCGCAAATCAAAATGATAGTTTCTCAAATTAACCAATAATCAATAGAGTATACAAAAAGGATCTCGTAGAATTGTCACCACGGTATCCAAAGAAGTTGAGAAATCACATTAAATGTGCCACATTACCGTTAGTAATCGATGGCTTGTTTTACCAGAACTATTTCTATAGAAAACCAGAGATAAGAAAATACTTAAGCAAAACGATAAAAATTTGGGAATAAATTGCTTTAAAATATCTACCTGGAAATATGGTGATTTTGATTCCACAGCGAAAAAAGGATTAATGCTAACAAAAGCCATGACACGTTTGTTTTTGGAGCTTTGAAAAACAGTAGAATGCAAATGGAATAAACGACCGTTTATCTCGTCGATATGCATTTGCTGAACAACTAGTTTCCATCATTTGAGCCGAACAGAGGACGCCAAGGGAGAAAAAGTGGCTGAGGATTAGTGCGGCCCTTTTGCATCTCAAATACACACAAATGACGGAAGGATTTGCTGGTGACCCTTACAATTCGAATAATGTCACTTTAATTTTGTATTCAATAGTTTATCATGCATATGGATGTAATAAGGGTTCTATCGCTCCCTTCTTACGTGAAAACTTGACAACCGTAAGAATAATAGAAATGCACCCTTCAGGTGAAACACGAATCACTTTTTCTTTATTTATCATGTAAACTTCAATCAGAGGGACGCAAGTGGAGAGAGCAGGCGAGAAAATGTGCCAAGCAATACCAATAACTTGGAATCCGAAAGATCAAGTATGCAGAAGTTAGAGGATCGAAAGAAATCCCCTACCAACGCGACCCATTCCAGAACGGCAGTCCAACGAAAGCCACGAAAACGGTTGTTAAATTCGAGCGGGACGAAAAAACGGTGAGTGATCACCACTTCTAGGCATAGGGCCGCCTACATCTCCTATGATGTGAGAATGAAAGGCCATTTTTTCAGTATTTTCCTCTGAGTGTCATGTTGCTTACTTGTTTTTTGAAAATTGGTCCCTTCAGACATCCGCACATCTTGGGATTTGATAAACAACTTATTTTTCAGTTATTTTGCATTCGAAAGTATTGCCATTCTCATTTTTACACTCACGTGCAGGCCGCACACCAATCGACGTCCCTCGATGTGTGAAAGACAGATCACTTTTGGCGTCCAGCTACTTATAAGTAGTAAAATCTTATAACAATCAACTGGCCACTAAGATAAGGAAAGTGAACAAATTTCAACTAGCTTACTTTGATTGCGATCTTATGACAAATTGACTAAGGCCAGAATACGATGAAATGGAACACATGGAATCAGAAAATCATAGAATGTAGCTTTCTACGTTTCATTTTATAGGTATTTCATCCAAACAAAAGCTGCGAACAAATGCATAGACCTCGGAAGCGTGAAAGAATCGCAGGTGCTTGAAAAAAGCATAGGATTCCCTCATTTTTCGCGTACTTCCACCTCTGCATTCGCCGTCGAAGCCATGTGTGGTCAGAAGGACCAAACGCAGAATGCAATACGGTATACCAAATTTCCGAACGCAACTATGCATTATGCAAAACATTCTTATCAATGCGTAGGTACAAAGAGGAAACGTAAGAAAATTACTTTTTCGATATATCGCTTCATATATTTACCCATACGTATATATTTGGATAACTCAGCAGATTAATAGATGACTTTAACTAGTTTTCGACGTGTATGTGCGTGTAGTAAAGTGTTCCGTTTACAACAAAATTTGAGATCATTGTAGGGAAAAGTAGAGTGAAAAGTGTGTGCAAATTGTATACGATAAGAAAGACGCTAGTCAAGAATGAATAGAACAGGGGTGAGATTGAGAACAAAAAATTCAGCATATGGAAAGAATAGGAATTATATACTTATCACCGGCTTTCGAACACGCATAGTTCCAACGGAACAATAATAATAATAATAGGGAACGAAGGGGTTGGGATCCAAAACAATAAGATGGGAGTCAAACAGTTAGAGTGGGTAACAAGAATAACATTTTTTGTTTTTTCCACCCTACACCTTTGATATTTTTGGTGTTAGCTTATTGTTTTTTCTTTATGGCTTACGGGATTTTAACAGGCAGACCGCACAGCATTCGTGCCATTGACTTCTATTCTGGGCCATATCTGTTAGCGTCTCTAACTGACGACAATCCTTATCCTTTGGACCCCAACCTGGAAGGCGGGCTGCACCAACCAAAGCCAAAGCTGAAGCTAGCTTCTTCATACCTCTACACCGTTTCATTGTCTGACCTCCGCAAAGTTTCTTCCAACCTTGCCCGGTATGTGCAAACAGAGCACGGTGAGGTAGTCGATGGGCAGGCATACGCAAAACGTAACCCAACCATCGGAGGCGATGTAGAGCGATTGTTTCTTTTAGAGAACGACTATCCACACCCAACACCCGATGACAAACCCAGTCAGTGATCACACGATTTTCCCACCAGACACGAGCAATGCTTAAGAAACATCGGTGGTCGAATACAGAAGATCGACTGGTATCCTCAACGCAAAGGATGGATATTTATAGGGAAATGTGGCAAACACTTTCGCGGTCTTGGTTAAAGCAGCGCTTGTCCCACGTTACGTTGTTTACACAATTCCGGTGTCATAATCCTAATTGTCGGGATATTCTTACGTAATCCTCCGATGTGATTCGTGTGTGTTATGAAGAAACGTTTGAACTTTGTCAGGTTTTTAATTGTGAATAACTGGATCCTCGGCGCACTTGAATGATCGCATAAACATAACCTTAACTGTATACACGTGCAGCCAAATGGTCCTGGATAGATTGTGCAAATCAATCTTTGTAACTGCTCTATTAAAATAATGTTCATTGGGATCTGTAAATGAAATCTGATGAAATAGTAGTGTGCTTTTTTGCGAATGTCTTATCAACAAAATCCTTAGTAAGCAGATAAAGAAAGATTCTCGGGCAGGGGTTTATCACTAATATAATAGGCATGGGCGAATGAATGAAGATCGAAATAGATTCAGTGGGGATACAAAAAATATTCGACGAGGAAACGCAAAATATCAGTTATTTGGACTCGTGAACTTTGAAACTGTTTGAATAATAGAGCCTTTCGCTGTCTGAACCGAATATATTGAGGTGGTTTTCAAGCTGTAAGGTCATCATTATGGCCACCCTGATATCCCGAGTTCGAATCCCGCCACCACAGCCACTCGTGTGCTCCATTTCTGTAACTTCCTAGTCAGCCTTCGCATGGCCGCGGCCGCCTTGCTGAAAGTTGGCAGTACATTTGCATGCTCAATAAATAACAAAGGAAGTAAAACCATTTATTGTTCATATGTTTATTCTCACTCATCTCTAATGATTAAAATAAATACGGTTAGTGGCGGTGAATCATGAACGACGACTCAAACTACTTGGGTAGTGGGAGATGGGAAATAGTAGGGGAAACCCAACGCACGTAATTCTGTCTGTGTTGACCGTCTTTATGTCTCTTTGTTCCGCTTCTTATCTTGACCTTTGTCCCGTTCTGACCGATTTCCTTTGTCCGTAATACCTGACCTATGCATCACAATCAACACCAATATCTCCGGTCTACATTACCAATCACGAAATCTGTTCCCTCATTTTCTCCCTCATGTTCTGCTTAACAGTCCAAATGGAACACGACATGACCGCCCGGACTCTGATGGACTCTGTGTCGGAGATACGATTCAGGCGAGGTCCTCAATCACCCTTCCAACCTCATCGGAAAATGAATCAACTTCGTCCCCGGCAAAGGACCTTGGGAATGTTCGGGGATCGCGGGAACCAACACCGGACACAACAAATCCGGCTGTGTTAAGCGTGATTTCCCACCTGGAACAAAATTTGGATGCGGAGCGAAAGCAGGTGATGAGAATTAAAATGACGAAATTCAGTCAGATATCACAGACACACACACACACACACACACACACACACACGCTTTCCAACGCATATCGATCAAACTGTACAGTTCATAAATCCGGACTAACAATAGTTCCACTGAGAAAATTCAATTGTGATACAACCTATCTAAAAATTGATTGAACATTCAAATTAACTTTTC
>UZAN01000090.1:0-16077 GCA_900618425.1 Echinostoma caproni | reverse complement strand
ATGTGGTATTCACGAAAAGAAAAATAATTCCGAGCGGGAGAAAATGTAGCTCAGCCAATCGAAGGGCTCGCCGACCCGGTCATTGTCTTCACTACCACCCGGATAACCATCGATTTCGGTGAAAGAACCATCGGCCCCCCTTCCGCAAAATTAAACTGCGTTTACCAAATTACTTACGGATGCTAGGCCATTTATATAGGATGGATTATAGAGGCAATTACGTCACCTAATGGCGAAACAAATCCCGGTATGGCTTAAGAATGCAATGAACGACAAGTTCAAAGTTGTTATGTCATCGAATGAGGAGAAAAGAAGTAGCTTTTCGATAACACAACATTTATTCGAACAAAAACATTGTGTCACTCAACTTCACGCATTTCATGTCATCTAAAACACAATCAACGCAAAGTTACTGAAATGTGGCGAGGCTTTAACCTGATCTATGCAAACAATATAAATGGTTAGTCACATTAGCTTTGCCTTGGTGATTACCCCCCCCTACACTCTTCCGTTCTTTGTGTTACTGTGTTGTGTTGTGAGTTGTGCTAAGCGATAATCACTTCATCTCACGGTAATTATCTCACTGATCGTATAAAAATCAATTCAACCGCAGTATGCACGTGTACAGATGCAGCAAAATGTCCATGGATACAATGTTCAAACCCATGTTTCTTACTTCTTTGTTGTTTGCTGTTTCGCTCGTTTACTGCATGTCAAAACCCTCACATTTTGAGAAGATAAGTGTACAAAGAATGCATTCAAGAATTGTATCCCAAAGGTGTGGCCTTGTGTATCACATGTTGTCGACAATACCGCTGATAAGAGCTTCGGTGGTCCTGTCAGTTTCTGGATGTCACAAAGTGGAATGGGAACTGTTCATTCGTCTGGCGCGAGGACTATAGTGTGAACCGGTAAGAGGGAATTTGTCATGGGTCAGTAGACATTTGTATACTACTTTTGTTAATTTTTTTTCACTCCAAAGTGGCTTCCGTGTACGCAAATCATAGAGAATAAATACATATATACATATTTTTTCGCAGGATGTCACGTGATTCCTGTCAACTTTGTTGGAATTTCTGCCCAGTTTGGAATGTTTTGAAATCTGCCTTACTTGTAAAACCTACTCGATAATCTCATCAGAGACGCAGTTTAGCCAAGAGATGAATCGTGTATCTCACGATGTGACTAAACACATTTTAATATCTATTATCCAACAAATTAGCTCTTTTGCGAACAGCGATTTCAAATGGAACTTATAAATTGAAAATTTAATTTAGGTTATCAACTAGTAAAAATTAGTCGTCATATTTCATCTATATATCTAATGGTTGCCTAGAAGGCATTACTAATGCCGCTCACTGATTGTCCAGTTAAGTTGGCATTATGAACAGTCCGCTGAAAAATAGTTGCAATCACCCTGGATTCAAATGTTTTGAAACAACTGGCACTTTCAGCATACGATTTGGTATGTGTGAGAGGAATTAATGAGTTCTCATTGAATAAAACTGTACACGTCAGCTATTTGCGTTGCCACATGGGTTACAAGTTGGACATATTCAATAATGCCATATTGTGAAGGGCTCAGTCCAGGATAGTCATTTAAAGTGTATTTACGGAAAGATAATTTTGGCCACTGCATTTACCGTGGTTCGAGTCCCGGAAAGCAGACTGGAACAGACTGAAATGACAGTCGGTAGCTGTATGTTGACTACCTATTCAGGTGCATGATAGTCACATTTTATTTAGATGGCTGTCAACTCAATGATGGGATTGGCATTCGACAGCGCCAAAACAATTTTCCGTTTCTATAATGTGGAAACATTCAATTCGACGGTTGTTCATCATACGTTCTACAAGCTTGCTTTACAAATTTTGCCATTCGGAAGAAATGTTTATTCCTACATTGGGTTTGGGCTTCTGGTAATCTGCGCTTTACAGCAAATTAAAATATTGTACTAAGATATCAGATTTACTTTCTGTTCTAGCGATTGATTAGCTTATTTTACAGTATTTCACAGATCGCAGAAAGTTTTGAAAGAAACTCATCCCTTGTTATGAATGATCCCTCCAATCGGCAGCTGTATTTTTACCATTTCGGAGACGTCATTCAGCGTGAATCCATGGGAGGTTAGGAAACCAAAATTGAATTTCGAGGAGACGCGTGCGTAACAAGATCTAAATTTACACCTAGAACGTCAACACTCATAAAATGTAAAACTGACGTTGAGGTTCACTCGATACTAAAAATGTTATTCATATGGTGGGAACCGAAATCGCGGAACGAAAATAGACACACAGAAAAACACCTTGTTCTCTCTATCACAGTAATGGAAATGCTAGTTACGGAATGCACATATCAATTGAACCAGTGAGATATGATTCACCATTTAGAAATGGAATTTAGATATTTTTAACGGCTAACTTGTGTATCGATAAGTATGGCTGAATAGAATTCCTTCCGAACCTTCTATTGATAAAAAGTCCTCCATTTAGCTGTACCCTTTATTTGAATTGCCACTAGTTCGGTTGTCTATATTCATTTTACAGCATTTCGAAAGTTACACTCCTGAACTAGAAAATATTTGGTACCGAGCTGTGTAAAAAATCACTTCTTTTCGAAACAAGCAGTATGAATCAAAGTTTGATACATCTGCAATTCTTATCAAAAGTTTATAAACGAGTGAATCCGGTTAGAATGACACTACCAAAATGCATTGTAAATATGGCTTATGTCACCGTGATACGCATTCTATTCCGATCGCGCAGTGTTCTCACTGTGTCCACTAACTATCCGCAGACACGGTTTCCGGCTGAGTGCAACAATGCAGTTCTCGGTGGTTAACAGACTGCATAGGCCTAATGACTAGACCTAGCCTATCAGCCAAAAAAATACCCGAATTCTTTAGACCAAGAAGTGAGAGAATCTGTCAAGCATGCTCAAAAAAGAATCATGGGCAAGCATATAAAAACTCTATTTAAGTCCATTGATTGATTAAAGGGCTGATCATCCTTCAGACTTCACCTTCAAGCGAAATCCCTCAGCTCTTCTAATCAAACAAATTCCCGGAAGTACTCGACTCGAATTTCACTCGTGTTAAAGCTCATCAGTAGTGCATATCCACCATCCCGTCTGGGATTTGAACCCAGGACCCATCACACGGAAGGCGTTTGTGTTATCACTATGCCAACTAGCTCATACAAATGCTGAGCCGAATTGCGAATTTGCGTTTGTTCAAGTGTCGTCTCCAGAGATAGTCAGTCAGTTCAATCTGGTCCGAAAGGGAATTATAGTTGACTTGAATCCAATCGAAAGCCTTCCACCACATCAGGTCTTCCCTGGAGGTTAAGGATTAATTGGGTGAAAATGCAAACAGAATTTAAATATTGCCAGTGAGTTCGTTGCAAACTACTAGCCATCCAACCTAATGATCTCCTTATCTCTCAATTCGTGCACCCGAACATGTATGGCCTAATTTACTCTATAATTAACGTTCATATGACTAAGGGAAGCAAGGTAAATCACTGAAACTTACGCTTGATTTGACAATCATCATGATTCAGCCAGGTAAAAATCACCATGATATCAGCATACATTGCTGTTCTGTATGTAACTGTTAGTATTTAATTCACAAAATTGAACTGACGTTATTTATTTTTAAAAAATCATGCTGCCAACACTTTTCGCGTACACTGGGAACTCTTCATTCTGGTGATATATCATTATTATTATTCACTATTTACACAAAGAAAATTATCCTTCTGCGTCACTAAGAATCTAGGATGCTAATTAAATGTTCAATTTCTCTCAGTGAGGGATATAATAGCTTATTAAATGATAAAATTAGACTCGATCCATATGACACCATTTCCCCAAGTTCACATTAGAGAACTGTTATGTTTGTCCATGTCATCACTCACATTGGCTAGAATGCTGATTTTAAATCCAATATATGCTTTGTTAAGTCCCATCCAACATTCCAACATTTTGTTTGCAATCAATTTTACACTTCCCTACTTGTTTGTTTATCAATAAGTGAATTTTCCCTTCAGAGATTGCTTATAACGGACAACTATAAATCACTTTACCAGGATAGAGAATTACGGAATAATTCCATTATACCTGATTCTAATTTACAGTCTGAACGTTGATCACATTTTTTTGGTTCAAGCAATACATGTAAACATTGCCATCTGCTGCTGTTTGGACAATTCTCACAGAAGACAACATCGAGGCAATTAGTTCATCGATTGGTGTGGATATAATTAAATAGTACCGAATCATTGTTTACCATTGTCTGCGAGTGGGACATACACGAACTGCTTGCAGTATTTGTTCTCCCCAAACGAATGTGGTTCTTAATGGTAGGAGTAATATTTACTTTGTAAAAGCAATGGATCCGAGTTTGAAATATGTTCCCCTCAAAAATGTCCACTGATCACTTGCAGTTCAGAATGGTCGTTGCGGCATTGGCAAACAATCGGATTCCCGTGTGTCACTTATCCACCCTTTGATGGAAGGTCTGCTTTTGGCAAACAACGCTTTTTGATGAATGGATGGATGGAGATGGCTGATAGAGCACAACGCGAGCAGGATTGCGCGCAGTCTTTTGTTCAAACACACCTTTTTTTAAACCTTTTTCCTAACCTACTCCGGAAAATCAACTTACGAAAAATGGAAATAGCATTAGCACAGGAATTGATCAAAACAGATTAGAACAATCTTTGTGGTACTGGTATGTAGCTGTAATCAGAATTCTGGATGTTAGTTACCAATTCCATGAATATCACTAAGCATCATTTACACAGAATAATAATTTCAGATCGTCGGGCACTAATCTCTTTGAATATAAAAATGGATTGATGGCAATGGACATTGACTTGAAAGATCATCATGTAAGGAGTAATTGAAACGTGAACTGAAAATCTTGAAAGCACTGGAGGGATGTTTGGACTCGGTTGGGTTTCATCGGATGGGCAAATCCGAAACCTCATATGCACAAATCAGGCATATTATTCATTCAGACAGGATGCTTGCGTTGTGTTTGTGCTTTCCCGAGTTCGATCCCAGTCTGGCTGGCAGATTTGCATTGCTGATTAGACCTAACCAGATCGAGAAACAGCTGTTCAAAACTTCCTAGTTTTTCACTTCATCACGCTTTATTTGCGCTTTATACGTCGAAATTTGACCTACGAACGAACTGAATACTCCGTTGATCTCATGTTCAGGATAGTGCATTGATTGCTTGGATAGTGCACACTGATTGTGGTGAATGAAATATTCACCATCCCGACACATTTTGAGCCAGTAATACACATACGTTTGTAAAGTACATAAATTGCACGTGTTATCCTCGTCTAGTTTAATTCCATTTGGTATATGTACAAAAAGAATGTAGTCATACATTGGTGCATGCATAGTTATTGAAAAGAAACGAAAAAACAACCAGAATGCCAAAGGGAAATATCACAAGCTGGCAGACCCGACAATACGTGTGTGCTCACATCATACGTAGCAATGGGGTACATTGATGGAATAATTGGAATTATTTTAGTTTTTCACAATAACTTCCTTTTATTGAATGTGCAAAGATAGAATTTTTCAGGAAGGGGGAAGCGGCCTATCAAAGGGCTGCCTGACAATACAAAGCAGGATTCTAACACACGCCCTTCGGTGTGATAATTTGGTGGTGTTGCCATCGGGCCAGTGACCGACTTAGGTCTCTAGTTATGGTGTTATGTTATTGGAAATTGGGCATGGTTTCTTTGTGGTAACATTTCGTACAGTCCACGGGTTATTGATTTTTATTTTTTGATTTGCCCTGAAGAATCAAATATCCGTTTTCTGTTCTATAGACCACTAAAACGGCTCATTATTACCTTTGATTAATATATTGTACATTCCCTAATGCCAATCAAACAACAACGACTAACATATGTGTCCTCCATAGCCGTCGAAAAGAGACAAAAAATCATCAGTTCTCCCAAACAAAGTGGAGTATCATTGAAGCCATGTTTGCTGAGTTTCCTACCTTGTTCACTTTGTAATACACGTTGTGCCGCACAAACGTGTGCAAAGCTGATTGCCAAAATTGTCGTTCGATGGGCACTGTTTTTTGGTTTATGATTCGATAAGCTCATTGTGTGCAAAGTGGTATTTTAACCGGATATTGCAGTATTCTTGGTCACGTGGTTAGCTTGAACGTTTTTTTATTTCTAGTCAAGTGCTTCCAAGCAAGTATATTTATATCCTTACGCACTCGGATGGCATGGGATAGATGAACAAAATTGCAAAAGTTCCGTCACTGTGACCTGGAGGAACACAAGTGTTCTAACCACGTTGGATGACCGATCATTGCGGGTGGTACGTTGAATGCATGTGACAAACTGTAAAAATACATCTGACGTCGGGCAAGGGAAACTAAACTAAATTAAACTCTTTCAGTTATCCAATCAATATCAAGTATAATGGGTTAAATTTGTGTTTTTCATCGAGTTGAACACTGTGTGGTCGTTATGTGTGCGTGTTGCAGTGTCAAGCTGCTGCATAGGAGCACCGCCTCCGCAACTAGGTGTGTGTGTCACATAGACTGTCCGCTTTTTTGTTATGCTCATTCTAATATCCTAGGTATCAGCCAATGCCTGTGGTTCTTCTCGGGTATTATAAAGTTCCCCCAATCACAAGAACGATTTAACGGTTTTCTGATTCAACTAGGAGAGACATTGGCAGTTGTTCACACGCAGAACACAACAAAAGTAAATTATTTTTAACTAAACGCCTCCATTCTAACTCTGAACGACTCAGTCTAAACGTACAATGTTACGGGGATCGCACCAGAAAACATGGGTGAAAAATGGCTTCATCCAAAACAGAGAGTCACTGATCCGAAGAAATTCAATGGTAAACTGGAAGCGTTTCCTAAATACTACACTATGACTTACGATAAATTATCCAAGACAATTCAGTCGTCCATTTACTTGATGCGTTTTAGTTGCGAAAATCCAGTTCTTTTTCTTCTCTCCTAAGTGAGCCCGTTTATTTTGGTGACTTCAAATTGCGTGTAGTTTGTGCATTTGCATGCTTTAGTGACCTTAGTCTCCTAAAAATCAAAGTGCTTCGGGTTATGTGCACCCAGTCACAGTCTTCTTTATATCTGTTCCGGATACGTTTCATCCATAGAAAGGAGTAAAAACCGTTCAGATGGAAAACATGGTTTGGTCGATACAGATGAACATGGAGATCAGAGAAGTGCATCATACCTTGGAGCATTCATTTCAAATTCATGCACAAAAGGGAGATAGGCTCTTTTGCGTGTCGTAGGGTAATTAACTTCAATGATTCTCTGTTCCCTGAGCTCTATTTCCATAAAATAGACGGCAGTAGACGAATGAAAAAGCTTTGAGAATCGTTCTGCATAGTTCAGACAGACTGTTATTTATTTTGGCTATTCGCCGGGCTGAACACAACTTTCATTAACATTTTTTTACAGATAAATTCTTTAGTTTTTGGGACAAGAGATGGTGCGTTCTCATCCATTCGTCAGCTTAGTTCATTTTGACGGTTTATTTGGAGTAGACCAACAACAGGAGCTACGAACCAACTATTTGTCGATCGGGAGCCTACATGAGTAGTTGGATCAAACGAGAACACTTCATTCCACAAACTCCAAAGATATCACTTTGCCTAGTGCTAACCTGCTTTAAAACAAATTTGTAAGATCGGCCGGTAGTTAGAATATGATTTAGAGCAATTTTAACGGTTCACACAAAGGGAATTTCACAGTAAGTGTGCATAACTGTCTCAAACGATTTTGCTTCAAATAAATATGGATGCTTCAGTTCAAACAGCAGAGTGGTCGGATGGCACATTGATGATGGGGGAAAAAACTACAGCTATTGATCAACCTCATGCAGTAACCTGACAAACCTCACGTCTATTCTTCCCATGGCATAGTTTTCGAGCCTCATATTGCCCCACATCCGCCGCAACATATCTGCACCAACATCCACTTATGCTTCTGCTTTCATTGGTCAAATACCCTTCAAAATGTACTATTTCCCGAGTTCACTTGTAAAACAATGAAGCCGTAATAAACATATAATTGGAATTGATTCATCAACATTAACCAAAAATGTGGTGCAGTTAACGTATTTTCAATTATTGGGTTCTATAGTTTTCCTGCTTCATTTTGAGCACTGCAGTCAGTCGATTTTGCATGCACACCATCAAGTTAAATATTCAACATAAGTCAAAATCAAAGTCAAAGTTTTGTTATGGGCGTTTTAACGAAGCTAAAGCTTATCATGCCCCATAGGATTTGTACAGAATGTTTTGAATAGCTTCACAAAGAGAAAATAACAATGATAATAATGTGTGTGATCACTCACGGATGCTGAAATTTTAAGTGTGCCAATGCTTTATCAATTTGCGATTTAAATAATTCAATTGTAGGAGCACATACTACATCAGATGGGAGAAAATTACATGCGCCGCACAACCTGACTGCAAACGAGTGATACCGGCAATCAAGGTGGCTGTTCTGGGTCTTCACCTTTAGTCGATGTCCCCCGAGGTGATCATTATGAGATAAAGTCAGCAGAGAACGGTAAGGGTGGTTGAATTGATGCAGTATATGATATGTCAATATTAGGTCCCCTCGAATTCGGCGCTGTTGGGATGAGTACAGTCCCAATATTTGCACTCTTTCGAAGTATGCCTTGTTATATAAACCTTTTGCCAATTTCGTTGCCAGCCTCTGCGGACGTTCTAGAGCCTTCTAGTCGCGGTTTAACCAAGGATTCCATACTTGAACGGCGTACTCCGCGTGTGGCCGAACAAACGCTGATAACAGTGCTCTTTCGAACTTTGCGAAAATGGGTCTGAGTAGTCCAACTTGCTTTAAAGCCATGGATGATGCTCAGTGCGTGGAACATCCCATGTCCTCCTGTATCACAACTTCCAAATCCCTTTCGTCAGTGGTATGCGGTGGTATTTGGTTCTTCAGAACATAGGAGAAACCAGTCTTGTGCCGCATGGAAATAACTCTGCATTTGGAAACGTTTAACTCGATGTCGTTGGCGATTGATTATCGGTGGGCTGCGTCAATCGTTTGTTGGAGTGCTATATGATCCTCAGGATGTGTTACAGTTCTCCAGATCTTAGCGTCGTCTGCAAATAGCAGTGTATTAAGCCGCACCCTAACCAATGACGACCGATATCGAGGTGACCAACTTATCCATGTTTCTGACATATAGGTAATTTTCCGATTCAATTCAAATCCCAACTGTTGGGTAGCAATTGAATTAATGGAGTATTGAGATTGATCCATGCGAAAAATATTTTTTACCGATATCTGAATGGTTTCTACTACAGACATAAAGCGAGAGGAGACACTCAACTTCTTATGTGAGAATATGATTTCCGCGAAAGCTTTTTGAGGGTGACATTTATTGAACCCGTTCTTATCAGTGTAGAGATTTTGCGATTATCATAGTGGCACTTACGAGAAATTAATAACAAAGCGCTCAGTATCTTTTTCCATTTCAACTATTTAGGAGAAATGAATGTTTACCTTTTTGACATTTTAAGCAAAATTATTAAGAAAATAAGGTCGATACACCAGTTTTTCCACCTGCTGAATTGTTCTTTAGCCCCGATGAGACAACCAAAATTCCAAATGAGCAGGTGACTCTGTTCACAGTAATATGAATATTCAATAAAGCCTTCATATCCGGTGGCATCGGCTGAATTTCAAAAGTAGACACTCTATTTCACCCTCGAAAGAGTGAATTTGATATTCGGGGCAGAAACGTACGTAAAAAATATTTAATATTTTAGAGTAACAAGATTTGATTAACCCATTCGATTGTTCAGAGACACTGGGAACTCTACTTCAGTTTGCAATATGATACCTATATACTAAAGTATATAGGCAAAGTGCCTATTATAGTAAGTATTAGAGGATTTGATTGGTTACAAATGTTTCCAACCGAGTCATAACCCGGAAGCTAGTGCTGAGATCAGGGGATCCTGAAGACCACTTCATTGATCCTCCTCGGCCAATCCATCTGCAGTTAAATTCCGAGCCGAGGAAACTTCTCACCACCAGAGCATTGCGCGGCGGTGCACCGTCATCTTGGAAACGAAGTCTAGTACCAACGCCAGATAGCGGGTACCAAATTTGCGAGTCTGAGGCGCCCTAGACAAGTTGATAAGGAAAATTGTTCTTATATGTACGGCCCGACAATACCAGTTCGTACTAATACCTTGGGAATATAAGGCAAGTTTGAGCCAACAACATGTCTTGGATTCTCAAAGACACAACGAATAGAGCTTGTCACGTTTCCGTTCACGTTAAAAATTGACTTCATCCGCAAAAACCGTTTGCCACACGTTCAAGTGTGTCAGGTACCATGCGCAAAATTATAGTCGGCGATCGGGATCACTGATACAAAATTCTTGTGGCTGAGTCCCTTTGAGGGGACGAAAGTTGTTTTCCTCTAATACCCTGAGCATAGAATACTTTGGCATGTTGCGTTCCTGGGCAATTCACCTTGTGATCATCTGGGGATTTCGACGCACACATTGCAAAATGTTGCGTATACCAGATTCATCCCTCTTTGTTCGTGGATATCATTTGCGCTTCCGTAAATTTGAATGTGTTAATCAGTGAATAGGCTCCGTTTCTGGTAACCCTCGTTGCACAAGTGGTGTTGAATGTCTTCACTGTCAGTAAAAGGCTTTCCGTGTTTCCATAGTATATAGCAATCAACGCCAAACGACAGTCGATCGACAGAGGACGAGTACGTAAGCAAGCCATGATAACATCTAGTGTAATTACCGTCTGCTCTTAATCCTGTTATTATATACCACACTAAACATACGTTAGACCCTGGTTGCGGTTACCTTTGGTCAGTGACCTGTCTAATTTCGTCAGTGCTATAAGAGGTAATGTTGCAATTAGCGTTCAACCATTCACAAAGGCTTGTAAGTGCCAATGATCCTGAGCACTGACTAAAAGTTTGCATATGGTACGTGACACACTTAGATGCATCACATTATTCATGGAAACAGAAAAACGCAGATCATGTCTTTGTTTATGAGCGTGTGTATGGATACTACGGGCAATACTGTACGATTTGTAAGAGAGGTCGAAAAAATCATTCTGCAAATGTAAAATGTATCAGAAACATAGACGATTTAACACTCAGTTGAAAACTCGGCTTTATGTCACTCTAGCGTCATGGTAAATTCCGCGCTCTGACTGACTGTTTTTGGACGCACAATAATGAGGCGGTTCAACAGAATCGCGATGGATTCATCGGTTGACAGCGGGAGATGCTTGATCTGCTTCGACCTCATCCCGGTGATGGTGAAGATCGGCTTGACCGTAATCGCGATGATCACTGTAACTCCGGTTCTCGTCACTCCGTGACTAAGACAACTGGGGTAGTTTCCTCGAATGCATCCGGCCAATGTCAGTGGTTCCATAGGAACACACAAAGCGGCAAATGGTATGACCTCTAAGATCACCTGATATGTCCTGTTTGAATTTCTTTCTGTGGGGATATCTACAGCAAACCATTTATTCTTCGGAAAGCGAAGACAATCGAGGAGTTTGACCAGATTATTGTGGCGCAGCGCGAACGTATTCCAACTGCTATCATTCTGCAGGTGGAAGAAAACTATCCTCATCACATTTTCCTATGCAAACAGCGGAATGGAAAACAAATTGAACAACTTATGAAATAAATATGCATTTTCCCGTAATATTTTTTCTTTTGTTCGGAATTCTATCTCCGCAAGTAGTTAACGAGATCTTTCAACGCGAAAACAGCCAGTTGGGAAAAAAACAAGAGGAGTTTTGCTTGGGCCGACATTAGGGGATATTGTTGTCCATTACTAAGACAATTTCGAAGTTTTATCACGATTATCTGTTTACCGAACCCGCTTCAAAAATAGTGCGTATACCTTAGACGAGTCAAGCGTGGGCCAGTCAAATAATCACTTAAGCATTTTCCATTGCAAATTTCCCACATGGCGCACCGCTCCACAACTGATTCTCCTGTTGTTTTTCTTTTGTGATCGCCGATCAACGTTAAGGCAGCATCGGATTCGGAACCTATCCTCCTCCTGTCCCGGCCGGAAAATCACACGACCGATCGGGCTCATTTATCTATCGGTCGGATGGTCCAACCTCAAAAAGGGACCTGGTGCTTGACCAGCTAAACCGAGCGAGAAACCACACCTTGTTTACAGCCAGGAGTCTTGGGCAGGCCCAGTGAATGTCGACTGTATGGCAGGACTGCCATTCACACACGGATGGACTGAACGTGATAACAAGAGCATTACAAAACGTACAAACCGGGAATCAGACAGTCTCGTGTTGGAGTGAGGGATTCACCATAATATGGTGACCCTAAAAAACGCACCACATGAACCGCATCACTCAAGGTCAGACTGAAGGTTTGAATGTCAGATTTTATGTTTCTTGGACCATTTTTTCAGTTCCTTCCGGGTGAGGATATCTATGGGAGTTTATAGCCATTCAATTTATCAATTTAATTAACCTGGGTAATTTTCACTGATAGACGTATTTACTGTACACTGAAAGAAAAGACAAGTTATTTAGAATTTCCGTTTCCAACCTAATAAAAGCTCATGAGACAGCAATCATTTGTCGGAAAGAATGAATTTCCATGCAGTTTTGCATAAAATATTTTCAAAATATGAGAACTAACTTTAAAACTACTACAAAATATATCGCCACATTCAAAGTTGCGGAAAGTCAAACGCTGATAGAAGAGAACTAATATTATGGAAGTGAGAAATAACGTATGGAATTAATATATTTCACTCATAGCTATCATTTTATTCAAAACTGAAATACATTTGAAACATGAGAATCATTTTGCACGAGTTTGATCAATGTTCGTATTTTCTGAAAGGCCATGAATATGTTTAGCCAGATACAAGCAGGTCATGTATGAAAATTGTTTGTTAAAACTAAATGAAGACTGATTTTGGGGCGCTTTTTCGCGCCATCGAGGAACTACCCAGTGTGTACCAAAGGTTAATCTATACAAAGATATTCTCCAATTGTTGAATTCCAATTTGCAATGTTCCGGTGTTTTCGCAGAGCATTATGCGTAACACTGAAGAGAAATCGATTTACTCTTAAATCCTGGAATGTATGCTCCTTTTGCTATGCCAGCGACGGAGTATTTGCTCTGAGCGTTCCACCTCCCTTTCGTCGTTGAATTTCGTCATCTACTGGTTGCTTTTTCTGACCTCAACAACTGCAGTAAAATAACCACTAAACTCCGAGCCATTGTCAGGAGACAGGCCGTTCGTACCACACTGTCGTTAGGACGAGACCGTCTGCGAATTCCAATAACCGGTACATAAGCGAAGCCCTACTGATTGAATAATGATTTTTGTTGTTTTCATTTTTTAAATATTTATATTCTCACACAGGTCTGAATCCAGACCGTGTGCCAAATAAATCAAGGTACAATAATCTTTATGAAAAAGAAAGACGTTCCATGATTTGCACGTGAGCGGAATACTGCCAGGTTGAACAGGCTGAGGCAAGTGAATTCTGTAGGGGAATCCACAACCGGAGACTTTGGCTACCTAAAGCATGACCCGCAAGACACCCGGGTGGTGTGCGAAAGCCACAATCCATCGGGATCCTATATCTAACTCATGGGATCATATGCACTTTGGTCGGGGTGAAACGTCCCAGATGCCCAATACACCTGGATGCCCAACTGAGCCGGTGACCACTACCACAACCAGGAAGTTGTGTGTTTCCTACGCCTCCTCTTGATTGGTTTGGAATCCGGGATTTTGGTCACACACAACCCTAGGTGAACTACCAGTGTTTCAATAACCCGGTTATATCCCTAGAAATCGGCTTTTCGTCCTGTCACTTTGGTGGGAAAACACCTCTGCCACGAAAAAGCATTGAGGCTATTTGAGGCGCTTGGCCGTATGGGAGCATTTCGCGGGACGCAACGGAGGGTAACAAGTAGCAACCCTATACACCAACTCGCGACCACGCTGAAGCTACTGGAGGCATTTTACAATTCGAAAAAAGTCGAAGTGCGTAAAAGGATTTACGGTATAGTTTTTGTGGTATCCGTGCCCTCCACTCTATAATGTAAGTGATAAAATCAATTTGAGCATGTGTCCAGGAAAGGAACCATTGCATTGATGAGATGAATTCATCAAGTGAGTAATTAAAGCTGACATATTGACCATATTTATTGTGATACACAAAAAATGAGAATGAACACAGAATTTAGGCATTGTTCATGGATCCCCTGGAATGGATTCCATTTCACTGGGGAATGAGAAGTAAACGGAGGATTGGAATCAAAGATACTCATATTATATTTTTGTTATGTCGCTGAGTCTTTAGAAACCGCGTTTGGACAGGTAATACACACTCTTTTGTAGCTTTGTTCCAATGGATAGAAAAGTTATTGGCCTCTGCTTGACATAACTATCTTGTAGTCTATACAATAGAAGAAGTCTCGGAAGAAACGCTAATAAACGGCGGAGTTAAGCGAAACGGTTCACGGAGATGAAATGTCGAAAAGGTTTACGACCCTCGGAATGGCTTGGTGCTTATCTGCCAAGTTTCGAAACGATGTGTACTATTTGACAGCTAATATCACGTTGGAACCATGAATCTTAGCCGGGTAAATTGTTATACCGGTACACCTCTGAGTTGTGAAGGGCACAAGCCCCTGAACCGGAATGGGCTGTCTGTAAATGTATCAAAAAAATTTACAAGACCAACAACAGATCAATCAAACTTCGGGGCTATCAATAAGGGGAAAATCAATAGCAAGGCGGACTAGTCGCCATTCGCGCCATATGATGCGAATAAGGTGCTGCAGAGGTATAATTCCCGCTAAATAAATAATAAAATAAACGTTTGACCAACAGTTACCTGCGTTTTCAACGTTTTCTCGACTCATCTGTGATAGGAAGTAATTGCATATGAGGTTACTCACTGAGGCATTGAGGTGGTTCCAAACTGTTCAGGGAACCTTCCACCTGATATAAATCTTTATTCCGTTATTCGCTTTGAGTGAATTAGGAGACCAGAAACGAAGTGATATGACTATGATGCGTGGTAGGTACTGGGGTCACCGCCAGTTACTGTTGTGGTATTGGAGCAAGAAAGGCAGGTGCGGAGAGAGTATGGATTAGCAGACAGTACAGTAATCGATCGCAGAGTGAAAATTGACATTTTACAAAAATTGCTGCAAGCCATGGTTTGTGAATTCCCTTGTTGCTGGAACATTGTTCAAAATCACTGACAAAGTTGAAACTGGGGTATTTTCTGGAAAGCTGTGGGTTCACTGATACAGTTAGCAGTATGACATGCAGAAAGAATTCCGAGGATGAAAATGTTTTGCAATCGAGATGACTGAAGTGGATGTGTACAGGCGAATGCATGATCAGAATACACACAACCACATTTTTACTGCATGTGGATCTCTGGTGTATTTCAAACAATATTTCGGTGCCCAGTTTCGATCTTCAGACCATACATACTATGTGGAGACGGAATTTTCGAACAGGTTTGAGTTAAACATGTTCCACGTTATATGACCGACTATCCCATTGTCGGTTTGTTTGTAGGTGAATGTTGCTATTTTAAACGGGAGATTTGGGAATAGAAATTGAACGTAATTGGGGAAACACAAATCTACCTTGTAAAACACCCGAATTGACGAGAACTGTCGAAGAATGCTTTCAATATTTCATATGAAATACATAAGGAAATAGTTAATGAGTCAGTGTTCGTTATACAATTCTGCCCAAAAAAACAAGTTCCAATCCTGTACCACGTTTTGCTTATACTCTCCCAAGAGTGAAATAAACGGAGAATAATGTCGAAAATATGCAAACCACGGATTACGATGAGTTTCGCACTTGTCCCTACTATCGATATTGAAGCGATTCCACGGAAATTTACTTTTTCCGTCTTGGGAACGAGGATCAGGAGATTATCCCATCTTAATTTCATCTAATTCACGTCGCCTGTTCACCGAGATGGG
>UZAN01000089.1:0-16102 GCA_900618425.1 Echinostoma caproni | reverse complement strand
TTCGCGTTTTGCGAAGGTCATTCGGGAAAAAATCAATGAAAGCCGGCGGATGATGATGCCTGATTACTTCACACATCATGTAGATCACCCGTTGGTTAAATGTTACATTTTCTCGGGTTCAACTACACTAACTATCGCATACCTCATCTGGTTGACATTTAACCATCATCTGAGGCCTCTACCCCGTCCCCGCCCAGACCACTACCCCGCAGTCAGTGGCAGCATCCTCAATATATCCGAAAGCACTTATTGAGATTGGCTATTGGTCAACAAGTAGCCAGTCCCGTCCCACAAATTGATCCAGCAATCACGGCAGTCACTATGTAAGGGAATGAATATGTGGTTAAATAATGAATATGTCTCCGACACTGTGGTTTTTATTACTTTCTGGATTTCATAAGTGTCCATTGACCAGATAGATAATCTACCATCCTTCGCCCGTGCAACGATTAGCTATCTAGCGGATGGGTTTACGACGAGGAAACTTCCCTTGCATACACAGTGAGATCTCTAGCATAAGTGTGTGCAAAAAAAAAATAATGACGCTCGGATTGATGAGGACCAAATTTCTTAAAACTTTACTAAACTATTTCGAAAAGAAATGCATTATTATTCCTTTTCAGATAAATGAACTATCAAAAGAACTTATGTTTATTTTTTAAATTGACACGCTGACTGATTCTCGGTGTAAAACGTGAATGCAAGTAGAGCTGAGGACCTGTTCAGGTGTGATGGTGAGTTAAGTAACCTCTACCGGCAAAATGGTGTTGTTCGCTGTGATTCCCATCTTCCCAGTCGATTCCTGATTCCTGGCGTCCAGTGACCATTATTCCGATCCCCAAATCCATGTCCTCAACGGTTCTTGTGAAGCGGTTTCGTCTCATCGCGCTGACCTCCGGGGCTCTAAAGTTGACTGGAAGAACAATCCTTATTCAGTTGCAGTCAATCACCACAATTCCTTACGATCCCCTTCAGTTTGCATATAAACCAAACGGATCTACATTGGACGCCGTATCCACTCTAATGCATTTTATCAGTAAGTCATTGAACAATTCGACTAAGTCTGTCCGTTGTGTTTTTCTCAGCTGTTTTTCTGCATTTGATTCTGTTTCCCGATCATCGGTTTTTTTCAAACTTGAATCTTTTGGCAATCCAAAACAGTTACTCTCATGGCTTGCTAACTATTTCACAGATAGGGTCCAGTTCACCAAATTAGGAAGGAGGACAGCAAAACCTCTTGTCAATAATTTTGGTGTTATTCAGGGTGCTTTTATATCTCCCTATCTCTTTTCTGCCTTTATTAGTGATCTTTCGGTCCCACCCCCTGCGCACATCCAAAAGTATGCTGATGACATTGTTTTGTGACAAACAGTTTCATCTCCATTTCGCCTGTCCGCCGAGCTTGGTAATTTGTTAGCAAACGTTTCATCACCAGCCGAGGTGATATCATCAGTGCTTGTAAAGTGGCCACTTCAGTTCACCCGAGCTACGGGAACCACTTTTCAATATTTTCTCAACAGTTTCATCTCATTCGGATTTTTATTATTTACAGAAAATCTATTCCATATCCAATATTTTTCTGATCAATCTGATCTCAGTCTTAACATATCTGAATGCATAGAGTGTATTTTCAGTCTTTCCCGGCTCCTCACTTCCAACGGACTCTGCTACCCTCGACGGTAAACCTGTATCGAGAATGACTTCGGTCAAGTACCTAGTTGTCACCATCGACAGCAATCTTCATTGGTCTACAAATATTTACAACTGTATGGGAAAACTGAGACGCCTATCTTTTCAGTTACGCAAGCTCAGTCATTTCCGAACCCCACAGTCAGTTCTGTCATCTTTCGTTCATCAATGCGTTTTACCCATTCTACCCTATTGCTCTCCTGTAGTGTTTCCCGGTCTTTTAAAAAAGACTTCAAGACAACTCGCCGTGGTTCGATGATAACCAGTCGTGCCTCATTAATCCCAATCGAATCATTATTCACAGAACTCATTGACGGTCACATCAACTCTTGTGTTAAATTTGACCATTAGATTTTAGATGACCCTCTTCATCCACTACACCCTGATCCATCGCCTGGTCGTTCCCGTCCGTCCACACGTTCCTCATTTCGGAATCTACCCTCTCGCATTAAAATTTAGAAAAATTCTCCCATACCCTATCTGGCCCGACTACCTACCAAAAGGGTACAGGTTGCAAGTGAACTACGTCAAACCTTTTGTACATGAAACAAATATCACCGATGATCTTTACTTTTCGTGTTATATTTCATCATTATTACTATTAGTAGTAGTAGTAGCAGTAGTAGTAGTAATATTAATAATATTATTTCATTCCCCGTGACGAACAGTGCATATTTTTAACTGAAATGTTAGTATATATGCTTACACAAGTTTTACAAATATAAAATACAAAAAAATACAAAAACTAGCGATCTTGTCTTCGTCTCACAGTTACTATCTCACGGACTATATAAAAATCACTTTGACTGCAAAATGCACGTGTACAGATGAAGCAAAATGACCGGGATTACGTTGTGCAAGCCGTCTCCTACTTCTCTCTTGAAATTTGTGACCGGAAAACAGTGTTTTCAAAATGGTTTTCATTTAACTCCGGTACAAGTCGATCGATACCAACTACTCAAGTGTTCGTCAAGTGGCGAGTTTTGGCTGTTATTTCACGCGTGGAACAGATCACTTGATTTATAATCAATATTGTCTGTGTTTTATCATTATCCACTAATTGAATCGAAATGTGTTACACCTGTTGTCAACCGCAAATCTTCGCCTCTCAGATGCACCGACCTGTGCTGAATCATTGTCTACAGTATTGCAGCACGGAGAAAACAAACGGGCGGAAATTAGTAATCAGAACTGAGGTACAGCAGGCTCGATCAGAATGATTCAGTATTTGTTCCGGTCTGTCAATTATCTAGTATATGGTGAAACCGTCACTTGGTGGTACCCATAAACGTGGGAGGCATAGAGATGAAGACGGTAAAAAGAGCTATGCATGCCTACTCATGCCTACAATCCACATGCAAGTCGGTTACGTAACATTTACATTGATTGACTGACTGATTAACCGGTAGGTTGGCCGACTAGCTGGCTGGCTGGTTGGCTGACTGTCTTTCTGATTGATTGACCGCGTTGCCCTTTAGAAATATTCACTTTCCTCCTGGCTTCTGATTCCATTGGGATGCTCCGATTGGGGTTGAAAATGAATCATCATCATTTTCTGGACGTCATTTCAAAAACACAATAATCCCCTTGATGAATAGCAAAAAGGCTTACCGATGAGGACAGGTGTCCGAAGCAAGACGCGGTATTTGACTCCATGCAGCAAGATTTGCATTAAGAGTGAGCTACGAGAAATTTCTCAGCGCATAATTTAGAATATATGCTTTCAAATCGACCAATTTTCCCATGATTTATTGCATTTAGAGTAGAGCTTGAAACCGGCACACAAACAAAACTCGGATGAATGTTTGTACATTATTCTCGTGCATTACTGCATCCATACTCGAATGCAAGCCCAGATACCTAAGCACAATGACCGGTCAGTTATTTTCTCGGTCATGTGCATCTCCCTACTTCGAAACCTCAGATTAAATTTATTTCTGTTACTTTAATGATACATATAGATGTTTCTTTCAGCATGGTGTATTGTAATTTTAATCACTTTGATATGTGCTTAAGTTTCAAAATTTTAGTAGCCCCACTACGAGGATGAATCCTACTTTTGATCTGTTCTTCTTAAACTACCCTGAAATGTTTTAAGCTTCCTTCCATACTCTTATTGGGTCCTCTGACCATGTCACTACTAAGATTATCCCCAAGGTATTTAGCTCACTTAACCACAAACGTTTGCTCCTTGTCGAGGCCGTAAGCTTAAAGGGCGATTACTTCACTCTGAAGATATTATAAAACTCAGGGACATGGTTACATTGACAGACTTTTCCGTATTTACTGGCCCTGATATACCTAATTGCTGTTTTCACTTAACTATCTCGACTTATAAAGGCACGCGCTGAGACTTTAAGACGCTCCATCGTCCCATATTTTGCCAGATTACTCAATAATCATGAACTCATTTTAGAAAACCTCCGCAAAATGTTAATGTAAGCACAAACTGTGGTTATGTGGTTGCTATATATCGATCCCTCGGGGTGTATGAAACCATTCATTGTCTTGTATTTTTATTTCAATGTTTGCTGTCCATAGGCAAAACTCTATATGAGATGCGGTCGTTTTTCTTCTCCCCATCAGAAACAACCGCTTCAACAAAAAAAGAACACGTTTAAATCTAACACTTGATGACTCTATCTATGTCCATTAGGATTGAAGTTCACCGTCTAAATTTCGTTTATGCTGAACACATTGTTTCAAAGGTACTCAAGAAAAGTGTTGATGTTTTATTTTTCTTCGTACCGGTCAGACAAATTCTGATTCTTTCCTTAGTTGCGCCAGCCGTTATCCATTAGCGATTCACTCCTCAGTAGAGAAACATAATTTTTATACTTCGCGGTATTTCTAAGCATGTCCTTTCGTTGTCTGAGCACATCAGTAGTGTCTTTGCAAAAGTCAAGAGGCTTTGTTTTTTCCGCCACGCTTAATTCGATTATCCATTCTCTTCAATCTGAAAAAATAGTTTATACATGCCTATATCTCACCACATTAGCTGTTTGCCTCCCCATTTATTTTGCCAGGTTTATTCCAAACAGATATATGTATGATGCCTAGGTCACTCAGACGTTTATCTATGTGTTGTGGTTTACCTAAATCTCATAATCCACTACGTTGTCTCCCAACACACCAAAGCTTGTGATAAACTGTCTCATAAAATAATGTCTGAATTATTTCACCCCTCGCTTTGTCCAACTGTATTTCCGTCTCTCGCTCCATACACAAATACGTTTATGCACGCACACAAACGTACTACACTTCCATTTTTCCTTAACTTGTTCGCGTTTCGGGCCACCCGAACCGTATTTCACAGGATTTGTTCATAGCTATGAGTTAACTCCATAAACTTAGTGCATTTACACATATCTTCATTTCTGGGAAGCATTTGGTAGCTGGATTTGCACCAGATGGTGTAATGAAGCAACTACTTGACTTGACTAGCATCTTATCATAATGATGGTGCAGAGATAGATATATGACACAGTCGCGACAATCTTTTGGAGCGACCGATTACGGGATCAAAGGCTTTTGTCTTTGGAAATGAATAGAACGGTACGGGGTCATATTAATAACCTCAGTGCCGGTCAACGGGGATTATCAATCTCCTTGCTTGTCCACGATGGCATTCATCTAATGATTAACCAGGTGTGCTTCTCCGATCTGATCTGCAATCGATTTGGATGACGAAAACAGCCAATTGAAACACAACGACGTATTGAAATGAGAGCGAATGATGGCTGCGTGAGCCTCCACAGAACAAAAATAGAGTCACCACAATCACTGTATAAAAAGTAGGTTAATAAATTTAACTAATCCCATGGAGACCAAGCGGGGGAAAATATGTTTGCGAAACATTTTGTGAACTGTCACAGAAGGATACACGTCGCTGAGATCAGGGTTGGGGTATCGTGAATTAACCATGTTTTCACAACCAATTTAATTACTTTGTACAAACAGAATCAAAACTCCATCAATCAAAAGCGGAGGTGAGTGAAGTCTAACGCTACCTGTCGGTTTAAGTCATTCTTTCAAGAACCACTCTGCTTCAATCCCAGGTCCACCTATGTTCGAGACGTCGTCGGTTGTTCTCTTCCGGTCACCGCGTGAATGGTACACATGCACACACAAACACGTGCAAGCAATTGTTTGTCAATCACTATTCTTTCGTGGCCCACGGTTCTGTAATTTCCGACCATGTATTAATGATCACACAAACCCGAGTGTGCGCATGTACAGACACAGCGAAATGATGATCCAGGAAACATAATGGAAACAGGGGGTTGGGGCTCTCTATTCAGATTAGTCAGGGAGAAACTCAGCTTTCGCATATTGCTCTGTAACGCATAGTGGTCGGTTAAGGGCACCGAGTGCAGCTACTTCCAATTGACGCATAAACACGTTCAAATTGAGAAGATGGTTGTTGGTTTTTATCCAGTCAACTTCATGATAAACTCTCCCTTTTAGGAACTGTCAACCTGTATGCAACAGTGTAGCTGATTATCACTTAGAGTTCGCTACTGCGCGAAAAAGTGGAATAGTAAAGTTTTCATTGCGCCTGTTCGCCGAGCTTGGCAATTTGTTTGCAAACGTTTCATCACCAGCTGAGGTGACATCATCAGTGCTTATGAAGTGGCAGTGTTCTGCCTGTACCCGATCGTTTATATATGCGTTCTTCTCCACCGACTATTTTCGTCCCCTGTTCTCACTGTGTTCGACTCAGTCCGCCGTTGAACTGCTGCGAGCGGGTGGGGTTTGGGGGGAGGGAAGTTGTCCTTTCGTCCCGATTGCGGTTTCCGTCCGTTCTCAGGTCACGGCGTGACCTTTGTTGCGTCATTTGGGTCTGCAGTTGCATTGGCGTGCACACGTGATCCAGTTCGATGTGCCCATTTATTGAGTTGATTAAAGAGTGCCCGGCCTCGAGAAATTCTCTGGCGTGTTCTGACCGGGCTTGGTCGATAATTCTCACTGATTCGAAGCCAAATAAAATAAACAGGCACATCACTTCAGTAAATAATTCTATTTTTGCATCTTCAGGCTCATTCCCTCTGTAAATTCGGTCATTCACTAGACTTATCGCAAAACCATATTCCCCGAACAAGTACTGATATGCACCCAGTGTTTCACTTGTGAATGGTCACCAAATCCAATGTATACTCAACAAAGTGGTCTGGTGCGAATCGATTCGTGGAGCCATTTGAGAAATGAGCTGGCGTTGACCGGGATCATGAACGTACAGCTCGCGATGATCAAACCCTTCGGTGTCTAAACACATGTGGCTTATTCTTACCTTTTCCCGTTTATCCGCAAACTATGCATGCTGCCAAACCCAACCTAGCTACCGAAACAGTGATTATTCATGGACTGATCAAATAAATTACAGTTAACTCGTTGTCAGTGATTCACAAGTTCCACCAGCAAGTTTAAAGGAGAGGGGGGAGGAACAAAGTGACTTTTGCAATAAAATTATGCAAATAGACAGCGGTTTTCTTTGGCACTCAGGTGGGGGCAGCAAGCCTATAAAAAAAGTTCTAATTAATGTTCATGAACACATTGAATGTGAACAAAGTTCCCCGACAGGCGAATCCGTGATAAATGGACTGACATTCCGCATCGTTTCTCCCCCGTTGTTGTATGTGAGTGTACAATCGGTAAAATCAATTGGGATGACTCAAGCTGAATGGAATGACCCGGTTTCAAGAAGTACAGCCACAGCCATTTTACTGCCTCGTGTGAGCAACGGGCAACCTGAAACGCATTAACCGATATCGCTCTCTCGCTCTTTCCCTTGCTCACTCACTTGCTCACTCACACAACGTTTCCTGTCTCATTTGCAGCGGTCCACAATGACTGTCCACCTTGTGACCACCGCATGTCAGCCGTGCAAGACCCGTGCTCACGAGTGATTAGGAGAGTAGCGCGGTTTGGAAAGCAAATTATCACAGGACGATAAAACAGTGACATCGAGTGAGATAGAGAGAGGAACAAATTGACGAGAATTAAACACCATATCGTCGACAGCTTACTCGGATCACAGAATCACGCGAGAGAAACTATTACCGCGTGTGCTAGAACGGTCAGTTCCGATTTGAATAAATGCGAATTAAAGGCGTGTACATTCTCACTATCAGTGCATTTGCGCGCGCACGCACGCACGCACGCACGCATACGCACACACTCACACAAGTAGAATATCAGAACCAATTATCCCCGGGGAGATAAATCGCTTCGAAAGTTTGTTTCCCGACTGACTAAATGTTTGATTTTTGCCCCCTCTGATGCACGGGGGCGAAAGATATTCACTTTCGTTTTCCACGAACCACGTTCTTCAATTTGCAAGAATATACCGCCTCCTCATGATTTGGTTTGCAAGAAGAAAAGGGGTCACTCAGCCGTTCTTCTTTGCATTATAGGGTACATTAAGTCTCTTTTGTCAGGTTTCTGAATGCATTTGGGTGATTGGACTTTACATATCTTTAACACAATGGAATTTTCAATGATGATTAAAAAACCGCATTGGATATTTGTTTGATCCCCGCTGAAGTTCATCCATGGTGCTCTCTTTGTTCGTTCCTCTTTGGGGATTCGAATCATGGAACTTCGGGTTGGGAGTCTAAACCACAGAAGTGGGAGTCAATACCTCGTGCACAACACTAAATGGATTTCGGGAACACAGTACGTAGGCCCTGCTATCCGCAAATTTGCATGGACAATTAACTGAAAGAGTGATCATTCAACTAAGTAGAAGAGTGATTGCGATATCCATCCAGGTCTTTAATTTACCATATTGTATGGTCAAGCGAAATCCAATTCATTTGTGCTGCCTTGGATTGGATGCAAAACGGAATGTTTTACATTAACGAAGAATGTGAGAAACAAAAACGTGTCGCTCTCCAGTAATCCACTCAGTAAATATCCAGTGGATCAGGACCGCGGAAAAGAGGCTCACTATTTCTGTTTTTCCCAGCATCACATCCTCAGGACTATGCAATCCTTTTAATTTCTTGAAACGTATATAGGGCTGAATCAGTGAAACAAACGCGGCGCTCTGGCGGTCAAGCAATAGAACATTGACCCCAAAAGGTGGCGTTATATTTGCATCTCCTCATGAACTATGAAAGTAATTTTCTGTTTATTCCCCCTGGGAGACGTCTGACAGATGTCCGTCCGTTAGGATGCACGAGTCTGTCACAGAATTTAGAAACAATGGCCATTTACTTAATGACATGGCGCGATATGACCGACATGTTAATTTGTATATTTTCAAGGTCATGTGAAATGAAAGCCGTGCTAATTGTTAAAAAACAAATTGGAAAATATAGCACTAACCAGTCAATAACCAGGAACTGTAGTGCATAAAAAGCAGCGTTTTAAGATACTAACCACTGTTGTGAGTAGAGGGTTTCGGGGCGCGTATGCAGAAGTGGTTCGCGGATTTTCAAGACGTCTGGGAATGGACTGAAAGACTGACCAGTGTAAATACATAAGAGACAAAGAAACTGTTTAGTTGTCTGACCAGGGATCAAAATCCTTTCATAAAACAGTTAACCAACTGTTGCAGAATGATGTTTCGTTCTGTGTAATCCAGTTCCACCCCCCACCCCCTGCATCCATTATGATTATCGAAAAAATAACTCTCCTCAGTCCGATAATGCTTTGCGGAATCCCAACAGTACAAATGATTAGAGTAAAACCACATTTCAAACTGTCCAAATTTAATTTGAAACACGTGGAAAAATAACAATCACAGGTGAAAAGAACTTGCAATTTGACCCTAAAATGCACTGTATGGAAATCTGGCAATTCCAGTAGTCTATTCGGTTTATATTACAATAAATGAACTTGGGTCCATCGGAAAGTAACATTTGACTAAGTGTTGACCATTATCATGCTTCACTCCTAACTGCCAGCAATTGGGGAGTTCGAGTGAATCAGTGAACATTCCACTAATGCGTACAAAGACGGAAATCGCAGTAAATTCTAAACACATCAGAATAGCTACTTATTACATTTATGCTGCTCTAGAAGGAATACTATTCAATGTTGAACATCCTGGTCTCCATAACGTATTACATTTCCAGGTGAAAATAGACTTAAAGACGGGAAAAGTGAGTGAATCATATACTGAACACGTTTGCTTTATCCCAGTAACTCACATTTTCCGCTACAAATGTTTGGTTATTACAGAAGTGTGTTTGAACACATTACCGATTTTGAGTAGCAAACTGACTCCGTACGACACCTTTACGACGGTTTCTTTTTCAGCTTATGATTCACTTGTGGTGCAACAATTACCTTGTCTAAGACTAAATGGTTTCCATGGAACCCACTCAACGTTCTACAGAAGCCATTAAACGAGCCTCATGCTCATTGATTTGAACAAACTGCAGCAGCTCTTTACCCATTGTGGGACCACGTGCTATTCGTCTTCAAGTATGCTTTGAGGAACTGAAAATGGTTTTTGCGGCTATGTTCACTTCATTTTATCAAGTGCATTCATGTCCTAGCTTTTAAGTATGACCCAGTTTTCATCAGCCCGCAATTTGCTAGCACCGCTATAACTGAACAAATTTCTTTTACTTCGCAGGTTTGGTGATATCATACGGTCACTTTTTTAGGTTAGAAGAAAACTGGTGGGACCATATCCCGATTGGAGGGTGACAAACCGTCAAAACCGCTTTCGGTTTTCTGGATCGTACATTCAATCTAATTGCGCAGCATCAAAATAGGCTCAGCACACCCTTTGTTTTGGTTGATTCGTTAAATCCAGTCACTCCAACAAGATGACCATATGTAACTGTCTCATGGTGTCATGCTGTGAACCGATTGCTCTCGTCCAAACCCACCGACCGTTTCTCAGTCTGCGATCCAATTCAAAGCAATCGAAACGGGACAACTATCACCTGCTTCCTGAATGACACCCGGAGTCCCGAGGGGGAGAGAAATCACGTGCGTTTGATACTATCTGCTCCATAATTAGACTTATCTGAAACAATTCAGTCTGTCTGTTCGTTGTTCTTTAATCAGTCTATTTTGTCACAAAGAGCTCCAGACAACCAGGACGCAAACAACCAACAAAAAACTTTGTTTCTCCTTTGTACGAACTCACGAAGATGACACAACATTTACCGAGTACGGATGTTTTAAATGTTTTATTTTAACGTTAACGAAAATTGAACGCTGCTTCTGTCTAAAGAACATTTGAGGTCTAAGCTGCATCGCTTCGTAACAACCACTTTTAACTACGAATTCTATCAGCGATTATTCACAATGGAACAGTGATCAATGTAGATCCAAAGTGTGGATCATGCATTGCTCAGCCTAAAACGCAGCTCCACCTGATTGAGTTCAATTACCCCCGTGATTGGGGGGGGGGCGAATTTGTGTGCTATCATCGTTTTCGTCTCGACTGGAAAACTAATATTCTTGGCAAATTTCGTTTGATTTCGTCATTACTGATCCAGTTTTGCAATCGAATTTCAAAGAGATTGATAAAATAAATGTGGCGGGTCTGGGATGGACAATTAAATGTGAATGACGGATGGCGAACAAAAACGTCACGTTTTTGTCGTGATGACATTTGAACAACTATTATTGTTTTGCTTAAATTATGCGACACTCACGGGAACAGCAGTATACTGGGGTTCAATTTGCAAAGCCTCTCAGCCGGATCCCGGTACTCTAACATTCTGCTAATATTATCTGGTCGTCTTGAAGAAGCGCTTTGCTTGGAAATGTGATGAAAATTAACTACTGCAACGTAGACTCGGCAGAATCCCCCATCTGTGTATGCAGCTTATAGTCAAGTATCTGTTAATGATTTATGCTTTCATGTTCCTATCCATCCCTTGGTAAAGCACAACGTTTATTGACACCGAAATTTGAATTCAACTTCAAATTCAGCACATCCATCGCGCACACCACAAAAAACGTTCGCGTACTGAAAAAAAATGGTTACATTAACTTAGCCAAAATTGTTCGCTGCCTGCTTAGAATAGACAAATGCGCGGCGAATAATAGGTCAACAGTTCGAACCTATCAAAAGCCATGCAGCTTAGAGAGAAATCCTGGGGCTAAGCGAACATGAACGGAGGTTGGTTAATACCTATTTGGCCATTATTCTCTCCTTGTAAATTGTATTTAATCCCGTTGAGATCCTTCAATAAATTTACCACCACTGCCTTGGTTTTATCCTTGCGTCTCGATGTCGGAAATTTAGTCAGTTGATTATCGGGTCGATTCCGTGTTCCGATTTTATGTCATTCCATTTTCCGATTTGCTTCCATTACGATAACCACAGTAGTCCTAAATCACAAATAGGCGTAAAACCAGCCTTGGCAAATTGGTATAATGATCCTGACCCTCGAGAGTCTGTAAACTCCAATCATGAAGTCAATTTTGGAAGATTCCGTGATGGAATACTTAGAATGATGCAACATTATTTCAACAGTTCAGCATGGATTCAAGAACAAACGATCCTGCTAAGTCGACTTGCTTCTTGATCGAGATGGGTGAACCGGAACAGGCTGCGAAGGGGATGCGGTGGATGTGATTTATCTGAACTTATAGATAGAACTTAATAGGGTCAACCATCAAATATGTTTGCAGAAGCTTTGTAACTTTGGCATTCGGGGTTTCTTGCTTGATTGGCTTAAGACATTTCCCCGACAATGGACCGTACGAGCTCTAGTTTATGATTCCCTATTCAGGTCTACCAACATTACCCCAACATTACCCCTAACCAAACACAAATTACTCGACTCACTTGTCCAACACTGTTCAAATGACTCATTTCAACTCTTATGCATCTTCGTTTCACATGATCATATAAATGTGCGTTTACAGCTGAATGAGAGCACGGAAAATTGATGGCCAATATCAATTCTGCCCACATATGTCTTTTGTTGTGGATGAAATGGATAAAGGGAAAAGGATGTTTCACATTACCCGCAGAGTTCCGCAAGGGTATGCACTCGGTTCCCAACTTTTACTCGCATTCATCGATAATCTATCGAACGTAGTACTGTTTACAGACAACAACGAATCCTGGAATACAATAACACAACTCCATGGCTTGGTCTCATTTCAAGAAACACTTAAAGCAGTTTGACAATGATCCCGCATTTCCTCGGAGATCAACAAATGCCACATATCTCAAGTGAGAAGGACCTAGAAATCATATTTCAAGAAGACTTAACCTGCTCGATCATTTGTGCCAAGGATTCGTATGCAGTTCTGAAAAATGTCGGCTTACCTCGGGGCGTGTTTGACTGGTTTCAATCCGCAATGTTCTCACTTTGGCATACCACCGTGCACAGAGTACACCATACGAGCTTTAAGTTAGCACTTCTAAAGTGCCGACTGAAATGCCAATGTCATTCTTTGGGTGTCATTGTGAACCAGTTGAGACGCTCTCCCACCTCACGTGGTTTCTGCGCCAACTGTTAAATCTTTCAAGCGGAGACACAAGTAAACCGTAAATTCCTAAGCAATTAAAACCCCACATCAGCTGAATACACAATGTTTTATCTCCTACCAGGAACTGTGTGACATTTATCTTTTTTTACCAAGAAGCATTAGCTTGCAGGTAATTCCCATAAGTTTGACTTTGTCATTTTGTAATCAGACGCTCTTGAACTAGATCCCGCTCACAAAGTGAATCCAAACATACGCGAATACCGGTATCTTGGCCCTCATTTCAGATATATTTATCTCCAAATGTGTTCTGGGTCACTATCGGATTAGAGGAGTTGCGTCCCAAAGTGCTTAAAAGGAACTAAAAATCCATTTCCTTCCGGTAGAACTCTTAAAGTTACCGGGATGTTAGAGTTTGACGTGTTCAATTGCACCCAGTCATGCAATAGGAAGCTTTGCGATGTGTGGACAACGGAGACACTCAGCATCTGTGTTTGGTCGCTCGCGTATGTTTGCGCACGCGTACGCAGGCACGCACGCGTTACACCATTTAGGCATAACCACAATTTCGGCATCTTATTTGCAGCGCCTGAGGAACGTGATGCATATGGCCAGGATTCATGTTGTAGCCTAATCCAACCTTGGATTTTATTCAGTTTTGTTCGAATTATCAGGTGAATGAGTCAGGTTGACGAGCAGGCAGGTAGATTTTTATCTCCGCATCTGAAGTATAACGGAAATATACATTCAGTTTCGTCAAAATTACATTGTCAGTTTGTGAATGGATGACTGAAATAGGAACTTTCTGTTTCCTTCCCACTGTGTTTAGTTCGGCCGAACCCTCTCGGTCCCGCTTGGTACAGCAGCAACTGAGTTCGCAATTCGCATCGCACGGACTGCAGTAAACGGTTCCATATTGATCGATAATCGCATTCCCGTGTTGACTCTCGGTCGGTCAACCTTTGCTCTGCCCCTGGACAAGCAAATCAGACACCGACAGACGTATTTGCTCTGTTTTGGCAATACGATTCAAACACGTGAAATCACCGCCAGTCGGTCGAACAAATGTAACCTATTAACCGCAGGTTTAGATTTTTCCAGTTGCTTGTGTCCTTGATCGCTTGTACGGTACTGTGTGTGTGTGGTATGCATGAAATCCATTCAACGTTTGTGTGTATGTGTGTGTGTGTGTGTGTGAAGGGTTGTTAACACACAACAGCGCCAGGCGCAGACGATGGCGGCAACTGATAAGGATGTGTGCAACCAGATCCACAACGAAACGCTTTTTATGATACACCGCTCCCTGGTACTTTCGCTCTGTGTGAACGATACATAACACTCGCTGAACGGTTGAGATAAGCAAGCACCAAAACTCAACCACAGATTATTCCGAAACGTTCATCAGGTTAATTAGTGCTTTTCCGAAATCATGAGAAACAATTATGGTGGCACATACACTGGCGGAATGTTATGCTTCGTCGCAGAATACGCAGGCGACTGATTTGTATAACTCAGCTGAAACGTAAGCATACACCGCATCTATGTGAATCGTTAAACACATGACGGCAACCCGCGTTGTGAATCTGACCTCACTTAGCCCGTCGAAATGGGTAAACTCCAAGATTGTGAGCTCTGTATGAAATGTTACTCATCCTGGCATACAGTGTCAGACCTTCTTTGTCCAAAATAGGTTGATCACAAATCCTGACTGGAGAACGTAAATGAAATAGATCTCCCATTTTATATCTGCTTTCTGTCCAAACGAACAGGTCAGAGGAAAACCGATGTTGTTGTCTCTTTTAACTATCCATGATTGCTATGGGTCAACGCAGCGACTTCTGTCCTAAGTTTTAAGAATTTTACAGCAGTAGTCCAACAGTTTAGGTCAACCAAAACGATGGCTCGGAGATCGGATATTCAAATCCCATTACTACAGTCCATCACCCCTCCCCTATTTTCTGTATCCCTCCCCAGTAGGGAACAGATCGGCATAATCTTTTAGACGCATTCATTAGGGCAATCGTTCAATTGATTTTAAACTTCGTCATCAAGTAACAGCACCCAAAGATCTCCAGTGTATCTGTTGTCAAAGATAGATACTTGTCTCGTTATTCAACCACTTCACCGAAAATCAATACTCCATCAAATTGAGCCGAGTTATTTTCAGACTTCCGCCAAAATGATCTGGATTGTTTCATTGGGCTATGTATGCATAATGTTTCCTTTTTCTATATATGCAATTGGTCATCTGCTACCTATGCCGAAATGTGTTTAAAGATCGGGAACACGAACCAAGAAGGATTTTCATTCAAGGGTTTATTTAGACTCCAGCAAACAATATCAGACTGCATCTTCAGATTTCTGCGTATCAACGATTGAATGCTTCATAATATTCTTTAAAGAAGCCATGCAGTAATTACACACAATAATTTCCAATGGTTTCAACGCATTCCATTTTATCTGGAAGACTGAGAACCATATCTTTTCGTGTTTTTCAATTGGTCATCCATATTTCTGGCTATGAAAATGTTCTTGACATTCTCCCAAAAGCACTAACTTGTCAATCATCAGTCACGTTTCCTTAACCACGCATCTCACTGAAAACCAGTTTTATCGGTAGTAAGCAATCTTTTTTTCTGAGGTCTATTTCCGGCGCCTTTAGTTTTTCTTTTACAGCCGTTCTATGGTTTTTCTGCTGTTTCTAGCATTTGCCTTCGTGTGCGTTGTTCTGCTGTAGGTGCCTCCAGGAGACTCAAATCACTTCACGTCAACACAGGGTGGCACAGCTGGAGGTTCGCCAAAGCCGGTTGCCAAAAGTATACGTCAAACAAAATGACACATGTTGATGTACCAAGCTGACAAAATATTTGATGCTTCAGAGCAGCAGCAAACATTTCAGAACGTGGGTATCGGATTGTTGAACTGTTGAAGTATTGTATTGTATTGTGCATAACTTTGCAAGCACTGGAGCTCACACTTCAGTTAAAAAGCATACACG